>VWZF01004173.1:544842-567298 GCA_013396755.1 Sclerurus mexicanus | reverse complement strand
CTTTCTTTCTCTCTCTCTCTCTCTCTTTCTCCTCTTCCTTTTTGCCCCTTCTTTCTTTTTTGTGTTTATTCCTTTGCAATAACTGTATCTTTCTGTTCCTCTGCCTCATGGAACCAGCAGACTGCAATCTACCAGCAGAGTTAACTACTCTGCATCTGTCTTGCCCACCTTTTCTTCGCTTTTTTCCCCCTCAAAATATAAAATCTTTGGCATTTTCTGTATCTAGAAATCTAGAAATGTAAAAGGCACAAAGGTTCATGAGATCAGTTTCTCTGTTGAACAACTGCAAGTTCTGTTTAGTCCCAGTGCTCAGTAATTTATTTAAAAGCAGGAAGTTTCCTCCCACTTGCCCATGGGAAAGCTGTCCCAGGATCTGGACACGGGAACACAGCCACCCCAAAACCTTTTAGCTGTTGTGTTGGGTACCTCCCCAGCAGCAGCAGCTGTTGTGATGCTGAAAGCATTTAGGTCCTGGGTCAGTGTTCAGGTGCCACTTTTAAGTGTTCACACATCCCATAAAACACGAGTCCTGTTTTGGGGGCCCCGCCTGTAAAGGTTAGGAAGTCTCTGATTCTCCACCTGATTTTTTTCATGGACAGGTTATAACCATTTGCTCTTATAATTAATGGCCATTTTCATTCATTGTTTGTTACATCCTGTTGTACCTGTAGCCAACCTTTGTTTTTCTAGTTTAAACAAGCAATACAAATGACAGACTTTCTGTTCTGCTGCTATGCAGAAGTAAATCATTAAAGTGTTAAAATAAATCCTATGTTTATAGTTAGGGAACTCAAGCAGTAAATTTTGTCCAGCCAACTCATTGCCTTTCCATGTCAGCATAGTCTTGGGATACATAAATAATGAAACCCAGAGGTTTGTAGGACACAGAAGTATTTTGAGTAGGTTTTAGTGAATCAGTCATATTATTTGCATATGAATGTGTTTATCTGCGTTATGCAGCTACAGAGGAGTCTTTTGTACCTGTTAGAATAAAAGTGAGGAAACAACATAATCTTAGTACATTCCACTGACCGAAAGACTGAAAAGTTTATTTTGTTTTTAATTATTTGCTGATTCAGACAATGTGAAGCTGAGTGGAAGATGCCAGAATAAAGAAACAGAATTCTCAGCAAGTTTTTGTGAACAGTTGTGGTTGTATATATTTACAAGAGGGAGTGGAAACTCAGTATGCTGGACTCAATTGTCTCCTGTTCAGAAGATACAGAAATACACAAGATGTGTAGCACCTGATTTTCTGGTGCTCTCTATACTCATTTATATCTGAGAACAGTGCGTGTGCAGGGCTGTGAATCATTAGGGTTTTGGTTTACTTGGTAATAAATGTCAGCAGCCACACATCGGTGAGGAACAAAGCTCTGGATGTTTAATTTTCAACAGAGACTGGAGGGAGATTAGATTTTGCTATGGTCTTCTAGAAGGAGAAGCTGTTAGAGGGAAAATCTAAGTTCCTGCAGGAGGGCATGAACCTGAATCTGAAGTGTGTTCTCTTGGGACTGTTGTGTCTTCTAAGCCCTGCCAGTTATTGACCCAGCAGTCCTTTACAACTGCAACAGCAGCACACCAGCATTCTCTTTGAGTGTTGTGTTTCAAAAAATTNGATGATTAATCTTCCTCCTCAAAGGCTGCTGAAAACAATTGTAGTTTGTTCAAAGGCGTTGCCAAGAGCCTTACAGAAAGCAAACTGAGGCTCATGGGAAACATGCCCCATTCCTTTTTGCCTCTGCTCCTGATTATATTCTAACTGCTGGCTGAGATACTGTTAAAATAATGAAAAGGAAGAAAAAGCAGCCATTAAAACTCTTGAGCCATTTCCATGAGATAAAGGTAATCCTGAGACTCACAGGAGTGTTAAAATGATAACAAAAAAAGTAATACCCGTGCTAAGCATCATTTTAGAAATGAGCACTCAGACGTGAGGTTAACACAGCACAAACCTCCAGCACTCCCGTCTTGCCACTGTGCCTCCCTGTAATGGATCAGCCAGTCCAACCAATTTAAAAGAGTCTTCATGGCAAGGCAGAGCAATTCCCTTTCATAAACAAGACGGTGAGATCTATCCTCTTAGTCTGGGAAAACAGGATGAAAAAGCACAGGTTCACTGTAAAGCTGAGATTTCCATCTGCTTTTCCTCTGAACTGATTTTGGGTCATTATTCTTGTTTGCAGCCTCTGGCCTCTCCTCTTCTCCATCTACCCCAACACAAGTGACCAAGCAGCCCTCGTTTCCTCTTGAATCCTATAAGCATGAGCCTGAGAGACTAGAATCACGGATTCACTGTTCTTCGCCTCCAGACACAGGGCAGAGATTCTCTCTGCCTCCATCTCAAAGCGCAGCCAAGCCTCCCATCATGACACCAGCTCCCTGTGCTACCTCAAAACCAGTAAGTAAAGCATGTGTCCAGTTTTCCACTGGGAAATGTAGTGGGAATTGTGTTAACTGTGTCTTGCATTACGATGGATGCTCTGGGGTGTGCGTGTCCATACTCTGGAGCAGCACAAGGACAGCGTTGTGGGCCTTTTATTGCAGCTTTCCCAGGGCACTAGGAATCCAAAGGTGGGAGCTCCCTTCTGATTTACCCAAAGAGTAACTAATTTTGGCACCAGTCTCAAAGCAAGTTTTGCAGTGGCTACAGATCCCAACATACACTGCTGAGATGCCACCTCGGAGACTGATAACATCTTATTTAGCATTATCTTTTATCTCCCTTAGGAGAGCTGATGAGAGAGTTAGCAGCCAAGGAGGACATATCAAAAAGCAATTCACAGTATGAGTTCTGAGTTCCTGCTGCCTCTGGAGCCTGAGATGACTGGGACAGCTGGTGACTAATGGCACTAGTTGCCATCACACCTCCTCCCCTAGCTCAGAGAGTAGAGGAAGAAGGGCAGCACTACCAGGGCATTTATCCAGCCCCCCCACATTGCAGGGGTGTCTTCATAAGACCAGTTTCTTCAGTTCCTGGGAATGCATGAACTCAGCATTTCCTGGGAACACATGAATCCCAGCCTCTGATATTTTCCACCACAAGATTGGCACTGCAAGCCACTGTGCCTCCTCCCCTCTCCCTTGGCCAGCCTGAGCCTCAGAGGCATCACTCTCCTTCTTTTCTTTTTCTTTCTTTCTTTCTTTCTTTCTTTCTTTCTTTCTTTCTTTCTTTCTTTCTTTCTTTCTTTCTTTCTTTCTTTCTTTCTTTCTTTCTTTCTTTCTTTCTTTCTTTCTTTCTTTCTTTCTTTCTTTCTTTCTTTCTTTCTTTCTTTCTTTCTTTCTTTCTTTCTTTCTTTCTTTCTTTCTTTCTTTCTTTCTTTCTTTCTTTCTTTCTTTCTTTCTTTCTTNTGTTGGGTACCTCCCCAGCAGCAGCAGCTGTTGTGATGCTGAAAGCATTTAGGTCCTGGGTCAGTGTTCAGGTGCCACTTTTAAGTGTTCACACATCCCATAAAACACGAGTCCTGTTTTGGGGGCCCCGCCTGTAAAGGTTAGGAAGTCTCTGATTCTCCACCTGATTTTTTTCATGGACAGGTTATAACCATTTGCTCTTATAATTAATGGCCATTTTCATTCATTGTTTGTTACATCCTGTTGTACCTGTAGCCAACCTTTGTTTTTCTAGTTTAAACAAGCAATACAAATGACAGACTTTCTGTTCTGCTGCTATGCAGAAGTAAATCATTAAAGTGTTAAAATAAATCCTATGTTTATAGTTAGGGAACT
This sequence comes from Sclerurus mexicanus, assembly GCA_013396755.1. NCBI lineage: Eukaryota > Metazoa > Chordata > Aves > Passeriformes > Furnariidae > Sclerurus > Sclerurus mexicanus. Next base: position 563,572 of record VWZF01004173.1, on the reverse strand, counting down.
CAAGCAGTAAATTTTGTCCAGCCAACTCATTGCCTTTCCATGTCAGCATAGTCTTGGGATACATAAATAATGAAACCCAGAGGTTTGTAGGACACAGAAGTATTTTGAGTAGGTTTTAGTGAATCAGTCATATTATTTGCATATGAATGTGTTTATCTGCGTTATGCAGCTACAGAGGAGTCTTTTGTACCTGTTAGAATAAAAGTGAGGAAACAACATAATCTTAGTACATTCCACTGACCGAAAGACTGAAAAGTTTATTTTGTTTTTAATTATTTGCTGATTCAGACAATGTGAAGCTGAGTGGAAGATGCCAGAATAAAGAAACAGAATTCTCAGCAAGTTTTTGTGAACAGTTGTGGTTGTATATATTTACAAGAGGGAGTGGAAACTCAGTATGCTGGACTCAATTGTCTCCTGTTCAGAAGATACAGAAATACACGAGATGTGTAGCACCTGATTTTCTGGTGCTCTCTATACTCATTTATATCTGAGAACAGTGCGTGTGCAGGGCTGTGAATCATTAGGGTTTTGGTTTACTTGGTAATAAATGTCAGCAGCCACACATCGGTGAGGAACAAAGCTCTGGATGTTTAATTTTCAACAGAGACTGGAGGGAGATTAGATTTTGCTATGGTCTTCTAGAAGGAGAAGCTGTTAGAGGGAAAATCTAAGTTCCTGCAGGAGGGCATGAACCTGAATCTGAAGTGTGTTCTCTCGGGACTGTTGTGTCTTCTAAGCCCTGCCAGTTATTGACCCAGCAGTCCTTTACAACTGCAACAGCAGCACACCAGCATTCTCTTTGAGTGTTGTGTTTCAAAAATTTCATTTATTTTGAGCTGTAATAAATACATTTATTTTGAGCTGTAATAAATACATGATTTCACAATCACATGCCATAAACAATCTGTAAAAGGCAACTTCAGTATCTTATTTACTTACATCACCATTTGCTGGCATAACAAATTCAGTTATCTTAAAAACACACTATAAATTATATGATAAATGGTCTCACAATGGCCATGCTGTTAGATGACCAGTTTAATGATAGCGAAGCTTCTATGCTGGCATCTGAAATGAGAAGCTGACTCTTATCTACAGGGCTCTGTCAACTTAAATCTTATTTACTTATTACATTGTTTAACTGATGTTGATATTGTGTGAGATCCCAGAACTATTATAAATGATTCATGATCACTATATATATTGCAGTAGGAAAGAGGAACCCTTAGACCCAGACCTGGAATTATTATTTAAAAAAAACCCAGAAGAGCAGGAAGGTGCAGTATCAGGACTTGGAACTATTCTTAGCCCATTTTTATTATTACTTGCATTTGAAGCTGATTCTGTACTTGTTTCTTATATGTCTGAAACTCTGCTGCAGGATGGTTGAATCTACTCAGTAAGAGAGAAGGCAGGGAGGAAAGAATAAAACTATTCATTTCCCAGCAGATGTAACCAAAACCTTTCATGTTTCAGTAGCACTTAGGACTGTATATTTTGATGTGATTTTTAAGCCTTCGATTCCCATGAGGGGCATAAATAGTGGGAGACAGTTCCTGGCAGTGGGAGATCCTCCTTCAGTGAGCATCATCTCAACAGAGTATACAAAGCTAAGCAATTAACCTCATGCTAAATGGATGTCTGTGATTATCCCCAAGGTCTGCATTTATCCCACCTAACTTTAGAAACCTCTCTGAGCTGCTTAAGCTGGGAGTAGAGTGGCTGTAGTTGCCTCTGTGCCCCCCAGAGAGGCTTTTGCAGGGGATGAATCAGATCTCCAGGGCGCTGAGCACCCTCTTGTGCTGATTATAAAGGGAGCGACTCTGGGTGCTGCCTTTCTGACTGGGGCACTTCTGCTGGTGCCCAAAGCTAGATGTGATGGGGCTGTGACACACCACAGGCTTTCCCCTGGGTGTGCAGGTGTTCCTGGTCTTTGAGCTGGAAGGTTGTAAGGAGAAATTCAGCTGATAAGAGATCAAAGCTGTACCCAGAGATTACCATGCGCTGCATTACACGGGGAAGGAGCGATTTGATTTTTCACAATGCAGTTCCTGGCTCTGTACTTTGGCCTTGCTCTGTTTGGATGGTGTAACCTTGAGGCAGTGAGTGGTAAACGATAACTCTTCTCTAATGTGACATTACGGACCAGGAAAGGAATGTGGAGAGGTTGCACATTCAGTAACGAGCCCGTTTGCCCCGTTTCCGCTTCGCCCGGATTTTGAGGTGGAATGTGGTACGTTGAGCTCGGTGTGGTGGTGTCCCTTTCCTTTTATCCTTTCTTCTTCCACTGCTGTCTAAGACACTGGAAATAGCACTATTCCCTGTCTCCCGCAAACACAAGCATGTCTGTGGTGCATCATTTCCTGCCCTTTTTAGGTTTCCCCTTTCCCAACATGAAAGGAATCAAGTCCAGAAGGTGCCAGCTCCAGATTGGAGAGTTGCCTTCGAGGTCTCTTTCGGTGAAAAACACGTGAGGGACTGAAAGAGGCTGGTCTGTGTTCATTTTACACAGCCCCTCCTGCTCCAGTGTATGGGAGAGACATAATGTACAGCTGGGAGCCTTCCAGTCCTAGATACAAGAGGGAAACCGGATTGTTCCTGCAGCTACTTGCTTGTTAAACAGTAGCACTTCCCCGCAATGCTATTCATGCTGTTTCTTAGCCAAAATGTAGTAAACTCCAGAACAGGGCTGTTAACTTGTTCAGCGTGAAAGGCTCTTACATCACACCCTGTGCTGGCGTGGAGCCTGGGAACCAGGATATCTGCAGCAGGTCCTGGGGTTTGGCTCTCTCCAAAAAGCCACACCACCTATCAGAGCTCTGCAATCTGCCAGCTGCTCGTAGAGATTGAAATCGGATGAAGAGAACAGAAGAGTGTTCTTTGATTCCGATGTTGTCATGAAAAAAAGCACAGGCTGGGAAATAAAAGGAATCCAGTCTGCAAATGCCCCAGAATTCCTTATTGCAGCCTTGATGTGGTTGAAGGCGGTGTAAGGGAGCGCCAGGGCACTGCTGTGATTCAGCTGGGGTTTGCACCACAGTGACTGATCGCTGAAATCAGAGCCCAAAAGGCCATCATTTACCAGTGACCAAAGCTCTGGCAGTGCTGGTGTGTTCAGGCTCCTTTTAAGTGCCTTAATAGCAGCATTCCTTCTGGGATGGGATTGTGTTCTCTAATAGATCCCAGGGGCTATCCTTGTTTAAGCATTTCTCCCTGTGGGAACTATTGCTATCCATGTGGAAGCGTGTTTAATTTTAAAATGGTATATATTTGTCCAACGGTTGGCATGTAACTAATTAGTTGCAACCTCAGTAAAGCAATAACTTTGTGATGAACTATGCAACAATTACGAAAAAGGTTACTGGGAAAATGTTTTGAGCTCCCAGATTTGATTTCAGGCTCCTGAGACATCATGGTATCTCCACTGAATTGAATATAGGCTCACAGGAGAATTATTTAATATGGTTGAAAAGTCCATAGTGACATTTACTGGGACATAAAGAATAAATGAACCAGTGAACTCACTTGGACCTTATCACTGAACATTACAAAAATAGAAAGTTTCAGCTACTTCACACTACTTTTTAATTCCAGCTCTCATTTTGTTAATGTTCTGTTTTCCCACTTCACCTTCTCGTATCTTTGATATCACATTTGATATTTTCCTCCCATTTTAGTATTTAAAATATGCAACAAGCATCTTGCTATCCCTTTTTGGCTGGTTAATTTTTTAAAGCTACTTGTTTTGGAATAAAAAATGTTGGATTACAACTGTCTGAAACACTGGTTTCCTGATATATTTGTATTCTGGCTGCAGTGCTCAGATTTGTGCAATCAATCTTACAATGCAGAGAAACCGTATTGCATAAAGATGATTTTCTCCTGCCCTAAGGAAATGTGTGTCTGTGTCAGCTTGTGGCTTTTTCTGCAGCCACAGAGATAATTTAATCAACTATCCATGGATTCACTCAGTGGAGAATTTATTTTAATGACATAAAGCCCTACAATTCCTGTTCCTCCTAGTCCTAGATCAAAAGGAGGAGGGCGAGGTGGAAAGGATGAGTAGCCAGAATGCTGAGTCCAATCAATTCCCAGCTGCTTTGACAGCTCTCATAAGGCTATAAGTAGCTAAGGCAATTAAAACTAGAGCATCTCGGGGGCTTTTTTTAGGACACGCATTGGGACCGAAATCATGACCCCAGCATCCTGAAGACAGAGATGGTGGCTTAAACCTAACTTACTTTTGTCACCCTAAATCCTGCACTATGCGTGGTATAAAAAGGCTAAACCGAAGGATCTGGCCTCGCGTGTCTATATTAATAGAGGTCTTTTGGTTAAGTAATGTGATGTAAGAGGGTGCTCGAGGGGCAGCCTCGTTTTACCCATTGCACTGATCTCTCATGGCACAGTTCATTTCTGAATTTTAGACTTGATAGTTTAATAAGCATCCTGTTACTTTGCTAGAAGATCAGCACTTCTCTTAAGAGTAAACCCCATTGGTGATTAGAAACTGGATACTCTGATTTAATGGAAAGCTGCAGTTTAATATAAGATCAATCACAGTTTCTTACCGGCTGTATCTGGGCAGTTTTGGAACACAGAAATCATTTACCCTCTTGGCTGTTTCTTCACAAAGCAGTGGGGATTATAGACCAAAATCTTTCCATGAGAATGGAGAGATGCACAGCTTTGAACCTGTTTGGCTGCACCTTTCCTCCTTCTGGATCAGATTAGAGGGAAAATACAGCTAAAAATAAGCAAAAAAAATGCTTTTGCAAGGGAACTATTAGAATTCCTCAGCATCTGCATCTCTCTTAACCCAGATTTGTCTGTATTTTAATTTTAGATACGATCTTTAATGGCCGACAGAGCTTTAAAAATGTAAAAAGCTGGTTGATACCAAAAGGAGATTTTCTACATAAAGCAGTCATATTCCTTTCTCACTTACCCGTAACATTCCCCAATCCCTGAAAGAAGCTGGTGAAGTTGGGAGAAATACAGGGCACATCACGAACAAGACTCCCTCCTGTTTGGCTCCTTTCTCCCAGCTTTCATGTTTTAGAGTGTCACTACCTGCTTGTGCATGAGCACAGCAACACAGCTCTTTAAAAATACAGCTTGTGTCTGGGTTTTTGGTTTTTTTTTCTTTTAAGATTACAATCAAGCAAGTTTGGCCATTTGAAAGTCAGCTGCATGGGCTGCTGACTCAGAAGAGGACTAGATACCATCTTGGCAGCAGCTTGGAAAAATGTTTCCATTGTGCTGGTGAAATGAATGCAAAATATTTATTCTTTGAGCTTGTTCACAACAGCAGCTCAGTTCTCAGCTGGAACTGAGGGTGGGGCCATGCGGAAGACATTTGTGGGGAGACAATAATGATTTGTAGAGGGCCCAAGGTGCACATAATCTTATTGTATGATTAACAAAGGACAAGGCTCCTGCCATATGGGGCTTACAAGCTGAACCGTAAAGCGAGGAATTAATCAACAGAGAATAAAAGAGAAAAGGTAACGGAGGCAGAGGGGCAGCAAAAGAAAGGGGAGGGGACAGAATTCAAGAGGGGATTGATTAATTTAGTCTTTTAGCACGTTTAGTGTTTCAGTGACTGCCAGTGGCGAGGTCAATACCTTAGACTTCTGAAATTTTGATCTATCCTACTTTTTCACTTAAAACTGCACAAGCCAGGGCACCTGCGGTGTGTAGGAAACCTTCCCTGTACCTCTGAACAAAAAGGTACTCATTGCTATTCTGTGGTATATGAGCACATATGATTCAAGCAGAAAAATAAACACTTCTTGCCCTGGGGACATTATTGTCCAAGAGCCTGATCTAGCCAGGCAAATTCTAAAACTGTAAGAAAGCATTGGCTTAAGCAGGACTGTTCCTAAACACTGCTCCAGCGCGTGCTTGCGGAAGAGATTTTGTGTGGCCACAACAGAGTTGGCAGTGACAGAAGGCACTGGGGAAAGGTAACCTGAAGGTCACAGCCCTGGGTTTGGTGGAGGTTGCTGTGTGTTTATGTTGCTGAATCTCAGGTGCTGTTTTGTTTTGGCTGATGTCGATGTGGTGATGGCCTCGATCCAGGAAAGCACTTCAACGTGTGGTTAATTTTAAGTATATTGATAGCCTTGTTGGAGTCAACAGTACTGGAGCACTTAAAGCTATGGGGCATGTCAAGTCACTTTGCTGGATCAGGGGCTCTGTACAAGCTTTAGGGCTATTAGAACACTTGAAAATGACAAGCGCGAGTACAGAAGATGAGAAAGGAAGGTGATGGACAGAGAATGGAGAAAACAGTTGGGGAAAACATTAAAGGTTCGGAAAAGGCNGAGGAGACAATGGCTCCTGGTGACAATGAAAATAGCTGCTGACTGAGTGGCAGGGAGAGCAGCAGCTTCAAGGTTGCTATCTGCCTGCTGTTGTGTGTTTGGTGTCTCAAGCTTTGGGTGTTGGGATTGTATTTACCTGGAAACATTCGTGGTGTGTCCTACCTGAGGATCCAGCTCCCTCCCTAAACAGGAACAGCTACTGATGAAGACGTGGCTTATGAAAGACAACAACAGAGCCCTTTCCTGTCCCTTTCCCTCAAGCATGCTGGAAATGACCGCACGAAAGTACATCCCAACAGGCATCTTGCACACGGGGAAGATCCTGCCAAAGCTGATGTCGTAGGGAGTGCCGTGAGGAATACAGAGTCACAGAATCACTCATGTTGGAAAAGGCCTCTAAGATCATCGAGTCCAGCCTGTGACTGATCTCCACCTTGTCAACTGGACCAGAGCATTCAGTGCCACGTCCACATGTTTCTTGAACACCTCCAGGGATGGTGACTCCACCACCTCCCTGGGCTGTCCATTTCAGTGTTTAACAATCCTTTCTATGAAGAAATTCCTCCTGATGTCCAGCCTAAACTTCCCCTGGTGCAGTTTGGTGCAGTTTGTCCTCTTGTCCTGTCCTGGTTGCCTGGGAGAAGAGGCCAAGCCACATCTGGCTACAACTTTTTCAGGGGGTTGTAGAAAGCAATGCAGTCACCCTGAGCCTCCTTTTGTCCAGGCTAAGCACCCCAGCTCCCTCAGCTGCTCCTCATAAGACTTTCTAGGCCCTTCAGCAGCTCCACTGCCCTTCTCTGGACTCGCTCCAGCACCTCAATGTCTTTCTTGTACTGAGACACAGAGCTGGACACAGGACTCGAGGTGTGGCCTCACTAGTGCCAAGTACAGAGGGACAATCACTGCCCTGGTCCTGCTGGCCACACCGTTTTTGCTACAAAATAGTTGCCACAGAATGTGCACAACCTTCTCTCCTGAAGTATGCCTTCAGAAAAGCACAGCAAGATGTCACCGAGCCTGGCTGTGGTGCAATATAAACTGGCCACCAAGATGTTACAGGTACAGAGGTTACACTCTGAAGGTACAGAAGCCGCCTTCTACCTTCTTTTTCTCATGCCCTCGAGCATTTGGCTGTTGCTGTTTCAGAGAGGAAATCTTGGAATTCAATGAGCGCTTCAGTTCCAGAGTCATTAAGGAAAACAAGGGTTTAAAAAGGAGTAAAATAATGCCAATAGCTGGACATGGCTTGGGGACCAGAGAGAGCTGGCTGCAACCATCTGCCCCATCAGAGATCACTTGTGCAGCTCTAAGTCACTTGGTCTCTCAGTGCCAGCTTCCCATTTATAAAAGAATGGGGCTACTCTAAGTCAGAAATGTTACAGTGATAAATGCATAGAAAGGTTCTACGTAACTAAGATACTTTTGTGAACAGGAGCTGAAGATAAGTTAACCACAGACAGAATCCGTGGTGCTTAAAGTTTGTAGCAACACTGCAGATTGCAGCTGTGGGACAGGAAGCCCTCGTGCTTTCAGAGCACGTCAGGATGTGCACAAAAGGTCACTGTGAAATAGGCTGTTCTTCCGAGCCCCAGGGAGGCATGGCAAGAAATAATTTCAGCTCTTTGCAGACATTTAATTACATACTAAATCTGCATCTAAGCTATATATGCTGGTGAACCCAGTGTTTGCCATATCTGCACTGTAAGCATCCGCTGCCCATGGATACACTTCTGTATCCCCATCTCCACAAGCTCTGCAGGAACATGAGCATGGTGGCAGGCTTGCTGGAGGTGTATCCCTAGTCCTTAGTGTGGAAATAATGGGGATTTTTCCAATTCTACTTCCTGGAATACAGGGAAAAGCCTTACCAGTGTTTTCATGTCTCTTTATGGTATTGTTTGTAGTCATGAAACAGTGAACTCAGGTGCTTGGTACATTTCTTGCTTAGCACAGCCCTTGGTTCAATCCTTCCAGGCGGTGTCAAACCACAGAACCAGTACAAAGCACAGTCTGGTTTCACTGGTGGTGTGCCTGAAATGAGGCAGGGATGCAGTGAAGGGGCTGTCAGAAGGAAAGCATGCACCACAGAAGGAAGATACCCACTGCGTGTTGTTGTCACTGCAGATTTCTTCTCTGCAGAGCAATAAAAAGGAAGCAGCACAGAAAAATTCAGCCTGGAGTGATCAGCAGTAGATCTGGAGCGAATTCAAGAGGAGGGTTAGGTTCCTCAAGCTATGCACATTCAGTGCCACCTGAAAACCAGCTTTTAGTCAAAAATTAATTTATTTGGAGGTTACCGGTCAACTGTAGGCTCTGTGTTGAAGGAAGCTCATTAATACATTGGTTGGTTTGTGTATAATAGTAGCTGCTCTGAGATAACAGACTTCACAAGCTTTAGCGAGGCCGCTGATAGCACTCGTGCCTAGAGTTCGTCGGCTGTGCGGTGGGCTTGAAAGCTAATGCAAACACACAAACCCCAAGTGGTACGAGGAAGTCCTTCCTGGTTTTCAAAGTCCTCCTAGAACTGCACTGAAAAATACATCATTATTTGCCTGCCTGTTTGAGGGCGCTTCCAAAGGCTCCTTCTGGAGCCCCGTGGAGATCTTCGGTTGTGATGAGCCCTGCAGAAAGTGGCCACCTGCAGCAGCTGCTCCTTTTCTGTTTAGCTGAGGTTACTTGTGCCTTGTGGCTCAGCAGCTCGTGCCACAGAGGGAGTTATTTATTTAGTCCAGGTCTATCCAAATTTCTCTAAGTTTTATTAAGATTTAAGATTTTTATTAAGTGTGTGACTCAGCTCTGAGCTTATCTCCATTTCTCAGGAAGCCACCCTTGTAACTCTGACCTGTATCATCACTCTGCCAGCATCCAGGTTCAGTGGATCTGCTTGCAGCCTTTCAAAACTGCTGGTGATCATGAAAATGACAGGTTGAGAGAGGTGGGGCTGTCCAACCTGAAGAGAAGGCTTTGGGGAGACCTTAGAGCACCTTCCAGGACCTAAAGGGGCTCCAAGAGAGCTGGAGAGGGACTTTGGACAAGGGCATGGAGTGATAGGACAAGGGGGAATGGCCTTAAACTGAAGGAGGGAAGGTTTAGAATAGATTTTAGGAAGAAATTCATTATTATAAGGATGAGACACTGGACTTGAGCTTGTGGACTCCCCATCCCTGGAAGTGTTCAATGCCAGGCTGGATGGGGCTCTGAGCAACCTGGTCTAGTGGAAGGTGTCCCTACCATGGCAGGGGGGTTGGAGCTTGATGATCCTTAAGGTTCCATCCAACCCAAACCATTCTGTGATTCTAAAATTACATTTTAACAGTAGACTCTGAATAGGTTACTAGAATTTTACATAGTTTACTCAAACCCCAAGTGCGGTATCGATTAACTTCAGGCTCTGTTAGGGGGAAAATTGGTTCATTTTAAGTTTAAAAAATATCATTGAAAGCTGGTATAATAAATGTTTGCACAGTGAAGTCACTATCCATGACAGACCTTTGAAATATAACACTAAGATGAAGACAGCAAGATGGTGGGTAGTAAATGTGTTCATTTAAATCAGATTTGGCTCTGAGTATTTTTTTTTCATTTGTTATTCTCAGTGGCCTCGGTTCTGCAGATTACTCATCAGTACTCTGGCCTCAATCCAGCTAAAGTACTTAAGTAAGTGCATAACTTCAACTAACACAAATAATCCTGTATTCAATGCCAGCGAACCAAGACCCACAGAAATGTGGGCTCACACTTTCTTCTTTTCAATTCACTCTAAATTAGTGGATGCTTACCTGTTTTTTACCATTAGTATTATCTTAATCTGTTCTTTGTTTTTGTTTGTTTTTTAAAAGTACACTTCTCATGATGAAATATCTACTGTAATCGTGCTTGTTACCTGATTGCTGCAGCTCTCTCCAGCAAGAATTCCCCCTTGCCTTCAACTGTGACCTTCAGTGTGATAAAGGGTTGCTCCTATTTCAAACAGCCTAAGGAGCACTCCAGCACATGCGTGGAAACAGCTAAAGTATATCTTTTTGAACATATACCATAACAAATATTTAAGACAAGAACACTTAAAGACTCTGGAGCAGATTGAAACTACCTGGCACCCCTGTGTTTGCAGTCAGGTAGAACACTTGTAACATCTGTATCCTGAACAAACTCAGGTTAGTTCCCCAAAAGTACTTGACTTTTTTGAACTCTGTGTTCGAAAGGACAGAATTTAAAATGTTGGGCTGTTTGATTAATAATGTGTCACGCTGATAATTTTGATTTGGACTCCACCTATGCTCTCCATGAGTAATCTGAGGCAGGAATGTTGGCCACAAAGGCCTGGCTAGAGAATGCCTCTGATACTCTTGACTCAAAACTCCACCTTATCTGAGGAGCAGAGTGATACAGGATCAGACACACAGCTACAGATTAGAGGTTATGTAAACAAATCCTGCCCCTTCTCCACTCCTGCCTTGACTTCTAAGAATTTAGCTCGGGATCTAGACTATTCCTTCATCCTTTACGTTCTTCTACTTTTATTTTTCAGAAGTGCTTAACTCTTCTCTCACTGGTACCATTTTTTTCCCCTCAAAGTGAGGTGCTCCAGGACACTGTTTGTGTATAAAACAGATTCTTTGTTTCTGGTGTTAGATCAAAGGAAGTTTTGTAAATCTATCCTGTTTCTCAGTTAAATCAGGAACAAAACTCACTGGGATTAAACTGCAGGTTCATTTCCATGCAGAAGTATTTAGGAAGGGCTTGCCATTAAAAACGTGAAATCACCCTGCACATTCAGTTCATGTTATCTTCAGGGTAAGCAGATTTCAACACTCAGTATTGCAGCGAGGATTTAGTAAAAATGCAAGTTGTCCATTTCATCATCTTTCCCAGGGCTGAATGCATTCCTATATTCTTCTTTTTAATGCTTTGGCTAAATTTTATTGCTGCTCCATTTATGTTATCCATTTAACCTACTAAAGATCCCCAACTGTGACTGCCTATCACTAATAATTAACTCTGTACAGTAATTAATATTATAGCTACTGTTAGGTGGCAAGATACCTGCAGCAGGAGGCTAGTCACTAGTTATAAAACATAAAAGCAATATATAGTTGTTCTGCATTCCATGCCAAAAGACTCCTGCTCAGGACCACTGGGCAACTCATATTGTAGTGACACTGGGACAGAGTAAAAAACTCCTCTCGGGGCAGAATTCTTATATGATGGCAAACCCCGTTTGAGCTGTTTTGCAGTGAAATCATTAGAGCTTCTTCAGCCTCACCGTACAGTTTTAGAAGTAAGTTTAGACTAGACGCAGTTGTTCCCTCCCTGTCATTCCTGCTGCAGGGCAGCTCTGTCCCTAATTCACCGAGGGCCTTGCAGGTTAGGGACAGAGCACCCAGTGACACCAGTAAGGATCCAGTGCAACGCCAATGCGCAGTGTGTTGCCAGTGCCAGGTTATTTTTATGGGACTCGGTTACTGTGTTCTAAACAAATTGCAATATCTGGGCTGTAACCACTTTCATTTACACTTGTTATGCACTGACGTGATTAGAGCATTTAGCATTTCAAAAGCCTTTTAAGACTAAAGCAATTTTTATTGCATTCCTTCCGGGCACAGGAAATAAAAAACCTCAGAAAAATAAAAAATCCAGCATTTGGTATGAGGCATCCCCTTCCTTCCTGGTTGGTTTGGTGCTGGAATAAAGGTTCCTTAGAATAAATGGTAAAAAATACAATTCCTGCTCTGTTCCCTCTGGGTTTTGGAGGGCTGTGTGTCAGATGGAGCTCTGCCTGGGACAGACCGTGTTCCCAAAACACCCCAGGGACTCAGGGACTGCCACCCCACACCAGCCTTTTCACCTCGCAGGAGGCGTTTTTAAATCCAAGGTGGGATCCTGAGCTCAGCCTCCCCGATTCAATTGTTCTCAGCTGCTGCAAACCACTGGGATCAGTTATCACACTCCAGCAGAAAACAAGTGGGAGTTTAATTTACAGTTTAACCAGAAGATTAAACCTTTTTTTTTTTTTTCTGATAACTCATCTTTTTCCATTTCACAAACCGGACTAAATGAAACCAAAAATAAGCAGGAAGTGTTTTAAATCAATTTTGCACAAACAGATTGCAACAGACCAAACATGTCTGTGACATACAGTTGGACAAATTATAAGCTGTTCTTTGACGGCCCCTCAGGAGGAGAGTTGTGAACTACTTCAATTGCATATAACTGTATTTGTAGTAAGGAGCACTAACAAATGGTGGGAAAATTACCATTTGTAGTTTACTCTTGCATTCAAAATGGCTTTGCCTTGATTTGCATTTAGATGGGAATTCCTTCTGTTGCTCTTCAATCCATTAGGTTTTATAAGGTAAGTAGCTTTTTTTTTTTCCTTCTGAAGTACTGGGAAGGGCACTCAGTTTTACTGCTGAGCTGTGAGCTGTGCAGGTGGCACCCCAGCATATCCATATTAAGCCATCAGGAAGAGAAAGGCAGCCCTGAATTGACCTGGAAATGCCTATTTCTAAATAAAACACAGGTAACATTTTTGTTGCAATGCTTGAATAAGTCTGTTCCACCCAGACTTGTGATTTGCAGCAGCATTTCCTTTTTTAGGTTGTTCTTCCTATTCTTACCCAGTCACCAAAGACTAATAGGCAATCTTTATTATTATTCAAACAGTATTTGCTTTAGAATTTTTCTAATACAGAATTAAGGCTACTTGTTTGGGGGGAGGGAGGAAAAGCAAATTTACATTTGTATTAGATTGTTAGTAAACTGGCTTTTGCACAAAACATATGTATAAAGAATTCTCATTGAATTATCATACTAAGACTAAATGTATTTTTTTAAAGATGGGACAAAAATAGAAACAAAAGAAAGTAAGGCTGGAAGGGACATTAAAAATTCATTTGCCCCCACAGCACAATCAAGTATATGTAAATAATAACCAACAAATGTTTTGTATTAATGTGTTGCTAAAAACCTCCTGGGATGGAGATTTTACTTTCTTTTCAGCAAAACATGCTGGTGCTTCACTGTTGGTACAACTCAGAAAGGTCTCCCAAAGTCCAACCTAAGAATTCCTTGCTAAAGGCTAAGTAAGTAACTTCTCATCCCATAACCAGTGGACACAGAAGATAGTTAACCACTTTCCTTCTTGCAAAAACACATTATACGTGGAGACTGTCTCAGTACTTTCCTTCAGTCTTCTTTATCTTCTTCTTCCCCCCCCTCCTTCCGTTTTAGATGAAGAAACTGGGAAGTTTTCAAGTCCTTCTTTACAGATCATGTTTTCTGAACTCCCAGATCATTGTTGTTCCTTTTCTTTGGACTCTCTTGGTTCATTCTTGAGTTTATTCCTAAAACTGAATGCAGTATCCCAGCTGGCACCTAACCAGGGAATGTGTAGAACAGATTCTCCGTGTCTTACCTATAACACCTTTGTAGATGGTGTGAATTTTTTATTTTCAAGAAGCTGACATTGTAGTCTCACTTTTAGTTTCACTCTCAGGTCTTTTCCTTGTATGACTGCTGCCAGTCCCGTTTTATTTTTGCATTTGATTATTGTGTAACGTGTCCTACTTACCCATATCAAAGTGCACCCTGTTTTCAAAGCATTGCAGTAATTCTCAAGATTATCTGAAGTACTAAGGCTGTCCCTAAAAGAGGAGCTTCTCTTGCCGTTGAGTCATTTTGAGTCATTCGAAAATGTGGTCAGGTTATTCATTATTTCTTCATCGAGTCATCAGTGGAAACACTGAAGATGTTAGACAGAACACAGACTTCTCTGGAACCCTCTCTTAAACTCTTCCAGACAGATAAAGAAGTCCTTCTACCTTCCTGGTGAATGTTGTGACCTTTAGCAGTCGTTCCTGGCTTGCTCCTGTGCCTCCCACGCGAGATGGTGCCAAAAGCCCAGTTAACTCGTGCTGCATCTGCTCACCACTGGACTTCCAGCCTCTTATTACAGAGACAGAGAGTGGCTTGGCATTGCTTGGACACTTTGGCTGTTCGTGGTGATCCCTCTTTCCTGTGTCTACCTAAAATGGGTGCAGTTGTTCCCTTACACATCTTGGAACCAAGCTTGCACTGAAGAGTGTGAGGTGTCTTGGCTCGCTGCCCCCACCTTCCCTCAGGTATCCGTGCCATGAACCTGAGCAGGTGGAGGTGCCGTGATCTAGTCAGTCCAGAGACTGCAAATCATGATATCCTAAGTACTTGTCTAAAATGGGCCATGTGAAGGATGTTCCAGAAACATCTGTTTGTCCACTGGCTGCAGAAGCAGCAGCCCAGGGTAACTCGTTCAGCATGAAAGGCTGCACAGTAGCTGTCCTTCAAAGCATTGGGATACAGCTGGTCTGATGCCTGCCATGGACAGATCCCTATCCCAGTGGATGCATTCCTGCTAATTCAGGGAGGCAAGAGGGCAGGAAACTATATAAAAAATAATCTTCTGCTGATGGTAATTGTTCACATCCCTGAACCATCCCTATGATTTAAATACTTGGCATGCTCTTATGAAAATAACGGGATTCCTTTAATAGGACATAGGACTAAAAGGACCTCTCGATTATCAGGAAAAGGAAATAGATTATCCCATGGCATTTAGCGTATTCATTATATGTAATTTACAGGACTGATTTTACTTCACAGAGTATTAGTCACTCCTGTCTCCCTTTGCAGTAGGAAGCTAAAGAAAACAGACAAAATAAGCAGTTACCTATTAAAATTTACATTCCAGCCTCTAGATTTTCTAAAACTCCCTTGGTTTACATCCACCTTTTATGACTTTTGCTGCTGTATCAGCTGTGAGTTGTTTTAGTTTGCCTGTACAAAGATTGCCATTGCTGTGTTGTAGGTCCATGCTTTTTGGCATAAATAACGCCCTTGTAAACACATGGAAAAGTAGAAACGTATTCAGGCAGCTTTGGTTTTGCATGTATTTCTCCTCTAGACTTTCCTCTATAGAATTTATTTAGCCTGGCAATGTTCAGCATACAAAGTGCGTTCTGTCTTGTCGCAGCGGGTATCTCAAACAGTTGAAATGGGTTACCTGAAACACCCTGACAGCAAACTTTTAAACCATAAATTGGACAAATCCCTTGCTTATAATTAAGAGAAACCTCCTGTGGCAGCAGAACAAATAGTCAGAAATGAAACCCCAAACAGGTATTGAAATGTTCCAATATACAATATCATCCTGGTGGAAATTACAGGTCCTTTGAAAGACAGATTTTTTCTGTATCTTTAGCCAGTAATCTTTCTGTAAAATGAGGCAGAGTTTGTAGAGAGGTAATACTGTAAAAAATATCTTCTAATTTGTCTAATCCTGTCTACAATGAACAGGACAGTGTTTTGACCATGACTGCAGCTGACTTAAGAGTGGGTTGTTTCCAGAAGGTGTGGTCCCACTGTGACTCCTGCCCTGGGCACTCCATGTGCCAGTGCTGGTACAACTGCACAGTGAGTTGGATCAGGAACTGATCTGGATAAAACCCAGTCTTTTCTTTCAGTCCCTTTGGTTTTCAGCTGCATCAGTTTCCTGTTCTGACTCACTGTGTTGCCTACAAGCCAAAAGGAGCCAGAATGCAAAGCGAGGAACGCCATGATCAGCAGCTTGTTCCAAAATGGGTTTAAACAAATTGTGAGGCTGCAGGCAGATTGAAGGATGGGGTTTCAGCCTTTAGTTCTCAATTTCCTTTGGTTTTGGTTCTTTTTTTTTTCCGGGCAGTGTGGATGGCACAACGTCGCTATAATGTTTCCATTACAAATCTCTGTTATGTATTGAATTACCGCCTTTTTATTATTTTGAGTTTCTCACAGTCCTCTTGGTCTGGATGTAGATTCTGCCACTATAAAACCCTGACGTTGCAGTGGGCTCTGAGCAGTGTAGCACGAAGTAGGCTTAGCTGACTTCTTACAAACATCTGCAGCAGGTGAAATGCAGAAAGTGCGCACCTTTCAATACTCAGTGTCACTGCAAACAACCTCAGAGCTGTATTTCCCCATGGCTGGTACTTACTCGATCGCTATGGGGAGTAAATAAAAACAAAGAAATAAAATCATGGCAGTCATCTCCAGTCAGATGCGTCGCCTTATTCTCCTTCTTTGGCTGGGAAAGGATGTTAAAAACTCCGATCGCTATCAAGGTACATGATAAGAGCGATAAATTATTTACAGCTTTTAAAGCTCGTTACTGGAGATAACTGAGAGCTTCCAAAGCGTTTTAATCAGTAGGCTGGAAATACAATAAATACGAACTGCTTTGGTATCTCGTGTGACTGGTCAGTTAGAGCATTTATTGAAATCCTTTTAAAAACACACCTACGAAGGAAATATTGCTGGATTTTCTTTTCAAAGGATCTTCACAGTAAAGAACTGGATATTGTTAACTCTGTCACATATCCTTAAGTGTCTCCCTAAAAGGGGCAGCTTGGGGAAGCAAAGCTGTCACCAGCAGCTGTTCCCTTCTTCAAACTCCACTGGCCTGGGACACCTCTGTTTTTCCGTGATTTGTGGCTCTCTCCTCCCATCGCACCTTCAATCCTGATGATCTCCAGTGTCCCCTGTGTCCCACATCCTGCCACCCCTCCATTCCCGAAGGGCTTGCCCAACTTTTGGGGTTGAGCTTCCCCTCGGCACCAAAAGGCTTCTCCGAGAGGTGTCTCTGCCGCTGTCTCCGAACAATCAGCGTGTTCCCCTCCTGCAGCATCCCCGAACAAACAGCGTGTTCCCCTCCTGCAGCATCCCCGAACAAACAGCGTGTTCCCTCCTGCAGCATCCCCGAACAATCAGCGTGTTCCCCTCCTGCAGTATCCCCGAACAAACAGCGTGTTCCCTCCTGCAGCATCCCCGAACAAACAGCGTGTTCCCCTCCTGCAGCATCCCCGTCCGAGCTCCCCGGGCAGCCCCCGCCGATCTGCGCTGGAGCTAAGGCAGCCCAGCTAAAGCTTTGCACATGGATGTAGATCCCCTCACTTCCACGGGATGCACAACCGCATCCTCGCTGAGCCGGGGNGGTTGTTTCCAGAAGGTGTGGTCCCACTGTGACTCCTGCCCTGGGCACTCCATGTGCCAGTGCTGGTACAACTGCACAGTGAGTTGGATCAGGAACTGATCTGGATAAAACCCAGTCTTTTCTTTCAGTCCCTTTGGTTTTCAGCTGCATCAGTTTCCTGTTCTGACTCACTGTGTTGCCTACAAGCCAAAAGGAGCCAGAATGCAAAGCGAGGAACGCCATGATCAGCAGCTTGTTCCAAAATGGGTTTAAACAAATTGTGAGGCTGCAGGCAGATTGAAGGATGGGGTTTCAGCCTTTAGTTCTCAATTTCCTTTGGTTTTGGTTCTTTTTTTTTTCCGGGCAGTGTGGATGGCACAACGTCGCTATAACGTTTCCATTACAAATCTCTGTTATGTATTGAATTACCGCCTTTTTATTATTTTGAGTTTCTCACAGTCCTCTTGGTCTGGATGTAGATTCTGCCACTATAAAACCCTGACGTTGCAGTGGGCTCTGAGCAGTGTAGCACGAAGTAGGCTTAGCTGACTTCTTACAAACATCTGCAGCAGGTGAAATGCAGAAAGTGCGCACCTTTCAATACTCAGTGTCACTGCAAACAACCTCAGAGCTGTATTTCCCCATGGCTGGTACTTACTCGATCGCTATGGGGAGTAAATAAAAACAAAGAAATAAAATCATGGCAGTCATCTCCAGTCAGATGCGTCGCCTTATTCTCCTTCTTTGGCTGGGAAAGGATGTTAAAAACTCCGATCGCTATCAAGGTACATGATAAGAGCGATAAATTATTTACAGCTTTTAAAGCTCGTTACTGGAGATAACTGAGAGCTTCCAAAGCGTTTTAATCAGTAGGCTGGAAATACAATAAATACGAACTGCTTTGGTATCTCGTGTGACTGGTCAGTTAGAGCATTTATTGAAATCCTTTTAAAAACACACCTACGAAGGAAATATTGCTGGATTTTCTTTTCAAAGGATCTTCACAGTAAAGAACTGGATATTGTTAACTCTGTCACATATCCTTAAGTGTCTCCCTAAAAGGGGCAGCTTGGGGAAGCAAAGCTGTCACCAGCAGCTGTTCCCTTCTTCAAACTCCACTGGCCTGGGACACCTCTGTTTTTCCGTGATTTGTGGCTCTCTCCTCCCATCGCACCTTCAATCCTGATGATCTCCAGTGTCCCCTGTGTCCCACATCCTGCCACCCCTCCATTCCCGAAGGGCTTGCCCAACTTTTGGGGTTGAGCTTCCCCTCGGCACCAAAAGGCTTCTCCGAGAGGTGTCTCTGCCGCTGTCTCCGAACAATCAGCGTGTTCCCCTCCTGCAGCATCCCCGAACAAACAGCGTGTTCCCCTCCTGCAGCATCCCCGAACAAACAGCGTGTTCCCCTCCTGCAGCA
>VWZF01004173.1:490625-544220 GCA_013396755.1 Sclerurus mexicanus | reverse complement strand
CTCCCGCAGGCGGCGGCAGCGGCTCCGGCTCCCTCGCAGCTCCCGGCCGCCTCCGAAGGGATGCTGGAGAAACTGGAGCTCGAAGATGAAGGTAAAGCCCGTGAGGGCGGCGGGGCGATCCCCTGGGGCCCTCCCAGCGCCATCCCCCGCGGGGCCTTTGTCCCGGGGGTCCCTGCTGGGGCAGCGGCCCTCATGGCATCTCTTCCTCCTCCTCCTCCTCCTCCTCCTCCTCCCCCAGACACCCCGTCCCCTCGCAGCCCTGCCCGCACCGTGTGCTCTGCTCCTGCAAGTTTGTTTTACCCCCCGCACCACGCACTGGGTGTGTTTTTTTGCTGGTTTTTATCCCCCCACCCCCGAACTTGCACTTTGCCTCTGGGCACCTCGAGGTTTCGTGTTCGGAAGGGCTCGGTGGGTCGTGGCTGCTGTGCCGTGCTTAGGCTGGGACCCCACGGCGTGTGTTCTTCTGTAGCTGGGGGCTGCTGTCGTGAGATGTAGGGCAAATATTTAAGGAAAACTTTGAAAATAGCAGGCTGAGTCATTCTGCGAGGAGAAATATCCAAAGCCCGTATGCTAATAAGGCAGCTTCTTGGTTACAGGCATGCTGCCTGCAGTTGTGGGACTGGTCTGGAGAAGTAACACCTTTTATTTTAATCTCTGTGTGTGTGAGAAAAGGAAGTTCTTAACAATTGCATTCTTTGAGCTTTTCTTTTTTTTTTTTTTTTAGGATTCCAGACAGAGTTTGAATTGCAATGAAATGCTTGTGCCTTTGTGCATCTTGAACATGCCTGAGTATGAATATTTGGTGCAGGGGATCTGTTGCTAGCTTGCGTATTTTTTTCCTCTCACTGTTTAACTATTTTTAGTTAGTCATTCATATTATGCTTATGGAGAGTTAGAAAGTTACCGGTTTACATATTTATTTTTACATAAAGCTTGCTATTGCAAGATGCAAGTTCCTAAAACCTGCTGAATCACTAATAGTTAAGCCATTTTGAAGTTATTTTAAACATCGTACAAATTTAGTTATCTGAAAAGGATGTCTAGGTTAAAACAGAGAAAAACAACAAACCTTCAGTTTTGAAACACCTTTACACTTTTAACAGTGCAACACAGTATTATTTGGAGTCTCTTGATTAGGCTGAAGATCTGTGTGCCTTCTAAAACCCTGCAATAAAATAATACAAATTCTTCAGAAAGTTTGGTAGGTTTTATTTTCAAGCTTCTGTTTCACTTTGTCTCCTAATTCATTTGGCTTTAAAGCTGAGGCTTTGTCTGTGGTGGGTGAGAGCAGCTCAGAGATCTGTCAGAAGGTAATGTCTCATAGCAAACCTTTGGCCACTTTGAAGTAATGTGGGTTTTGAAAGGAAGCAGTTGCCTTATTAGCCTTTCAGACTTAATGAAAACCTAGTTTCAGGCCTAATTTTAAAGCCAAGTGGAAAGCATGCAGAGTGCTGTGTTCAGAACATAAGGTGTAAGTAAAATTGAGAGTGTGAATGTCAGACCAAAACTCACTGCCCAGAATTCTTCTGCCTGAGGAGGCCCAGAGGAGGAGAACCACAGAAAATAGAGATGCACGTGGAAATGCGGCAGCTTAGTTGCAGTACCTGCTTTATGACCTAAATTTTTGCACTGGTTGCTGTCGTTGTGTTTGTGCTAATATTGGGGGTGGGGGAGTAAAATGGCATCTGGTGGTGCTCGCTTTGTTGTTGGATGGCAAGGGGTAAGTGCTCAGAAGTCGAGAAACTTCTTTGAAATCTTGAAAAGGTTTCATTAAGTGGCTGTAGCCAAACTGTAACTGATGATCCTTTGTCATACTTGAAGTCTCTTTGCTGATACCTAAAGTTGTGAGTTAAATGAGAAATTTGAAGCTTGTTTTGACTTTTCTGAGTGCCTCTACTTTGGAGTATTTGCATTTGCAAGCTTCCAAATTCTGTATCCATCAACAGTTGCTAACTATCTTGTGTATCAAATTATGCTGCAGTTTTGTTGAAACAGGGGCCTTAATAAAAGGAGCTGAAAAATGAGGCTCAATGTGTGCACTGAATGCCATCCCATATGTGAAGTGGATTTGTTTTTCAGTCTCCTCAAAGGTTGCACAAATGAGAATGTGAAAGCTCAGAAGGCATTCATTTAATTTGGATTCTAATTAGGAGAGTTAAATTGAAAAAATGGTACTAGAAAGATTTATGGTCTAAGTAGTACTGTGATGAAATATGCAGAGTTTGGCTTGATGATGTGATTTCTAAGTAAGATAGTGCTGTAAGCTGAACAGCATTTTTTCAGTATATACAAAGAATGTAGATAAACTGTTTTGTAGGTAGTTAGTATGGACAGTGGTAAATGGGATGCTCTTGTTGTGGGCAGAAGTCCCGGTCATCTTTTTTGTTTAAAACATCTCCATATATCTGGCTGTATTCTCTAGGATCAGTGTAACTTATTGGTGGATCACTAGTTCTGTTTAGGACTGGCTTAATCATACTGCTTTGGTGATGTGTAAGGCTAAATCTTGGTGAGATGTTGTTAAACAACACCAAGGCACTACAGCTGAAACAGGACAGCCTGTAGGCTCATTTTCTGCATGAGACCACAGAAGGACTGCATAGGCCAGAAATATTTATTTTCTTTAGGACTCCCAAAGCGACCTTTTTCCAAGCAGCAGTCAGAGCAGTAAGAAGTCCAGAGTCTCTTTTTAACTGAAAGATGCTCAGCTTAGAAATAAACAGAAAACTTAGAGTAAAATATTCTGAACTCATCCTGCTCAGTATTCCTTGGATGGGAATGACCTACCTATGTTTCCTCAAAAAGTGTGAAAGCTGCTTGTTGATGGGTGTGGAGTTTCTCATTGTAGCCTGAAATATGGTGCTGAGAGACCTCCTATGAGTGTAATAAATGGTTGAAAACTGTTTCTCTTCGTACATATTGTGGGTTTCCTTGTCCAGCTTTGGTGTTTGTGGAATCATGTTTCTTTATTAAGGTTGTTTCTACTTCTGATCGATGTCAAGAGTGGTTCTGGGTTTTCTTATTTTGGAGGATATGAAGAGCTTGGAAAAGAACAAGGAGAAATTACTCTGTAGATCTAATATGGAAAAGGGCTTTAGTTAAAAATTTATGCTTACAAGCTGTGATTTCCTAAGCTGGAGCTCATCAGTGGATGCATTCCACCAGCTACCTGTGCTGTGAGAGGAGAAACTAGGTAATAGAGTAGCAAGTGAGTAGCAAGCACATGCCTGTCAGTTGTATTGATTTAATTGATCTAGTTTTAGCACATTATTTTGGAAACTGGTTTTATTGCAATGTTGTTTCTCATCATCCATGTTAATCCCTTCCTTTTGCTCACCTTGGGTAATAAATAGTAGTTTGCTGAAAGCAGTGTTAACTGCTTTTCTGTAGCATCTGCAAACCCCTTTTTGGGGTGTTTTCAGAAGACAGACTGAAGTTAATTGCAGGGCTGTGCTGTACTTGCGCTCAATTCGTAGTGTGGAAAAAGGGAGGCCTGCAAAGTGTGTGCAGTAATTGTAGCATCAGCATCATGGGACTGATGTGCTCGCTCCTGAATGCTCTACTTCTCTGGATTGTTGCACAAAGCAGCATTTAGACATTTGATAAACAGTTTGCATTAGACTGGAATCTCTCCTAGTAATGCTCTGGCCTTCATCTCACTCTTCCTGTATCATCCATCTCGTCTGTTATGTGCTTGTTTCTGGCTGTCTCCTGAAATAAACTTGTCACCAGTAAAATTACTTGAACCAGCAATTGGGTCTCCTCTTGACTACTGTTGTGTCTGGGATCATTCCTTCCCCACTCTGCAGGTCTTTCTTACTGTTTCTCATTAAAAGAAGTTTCTTCTTGAGCTCCTCCTGTCTGACATCCTCCCGCTGTCTAGTGAATATCTGAATCAAGGTGTGAAAACAAATGTCACTTTTGGGCCAAAAATAGCTAAAAGAAGCTTGTAGTAAAATGCATGTTAACGTGCAGGCTGGATTTAGTTTCATTCTTAAGACTGAGGGATCAAGTGCTCGGGTTAGGAGGCAGTGAAGTTAAGCCATTCTTTTGCAACTGTAATTCATTTCTAGTAAACATTCATTATGGGATTGTTAAAGCTGATGCTCTCTGGCACATGGAAATGGGGTTTGCCCACAAGATGTGCTTTGAGATACCAGGGAACATGGTGAGAGTGATAGGGGATGTCTTACAGTGGAATCCTGAGCAAACATGGCAACAAAATGTTATGCAGAGATGATAATGGTGATTGGTATTAATAGACTTCATATGATCTTAGCGTTTGAAATCGTTTTCTCTTCCAGCTTTAGCGTTACTTTGTGATGTGATATGAGGCACATTAGCAGATTCTAAAAAAATCTCATTTTTAGTGCTTTTTGTCCTGGCTGACCTAAAGAAATACTGAACATATGCTTCTGAAACTGTGGACAACCACTTATTCCACTGAATTTACTCAGCTAAAATTTTTCTGTCATTTTACAACAAAGAACATCAATAGGACAACAGGTTTTCCTGTGATGTACTTTGCAGAGTTGTTAAGGAATAACATATCTGGAGTATTGAAATGTTCAGCTTTATTACTTTGTGCAGGAATCATGATCAAGTGCCCCACTGTCCTAGGCAAGCTTGTCCTTTGTCTGCCAGGGTGCTGTATAGTAACATCATAGATGAGGGTTTTTTTCCTCTGGGAAACTTCCATCTTCCAAGTTTAAAGATGAAAATTATGTATTAAATGGTAGTTAATTAAAAGTATGACGCTTTATGGAGCAGCGTAAGAGAAGATATTGGATGTTTTGTTGTCTTTTCGTGGAGACTGTTCCTGCGATCTCACGAGTCTTTATCATGTGCAGGTATTGCACATGGCTCATGTCAGCCCAGAGCTCAGTGTCTCCAAACAGTCCAAACTCTTTTCCTATTTCTACATAAGATACAAATGTCTTGTTCTTAACACGGTATTTAGTCTTACAATGAGGAAGTCCTACTCTGTCTTGACTAGGAAATAACCAGTTTGGCAGCTAAAACTTAGAGTCTTCCTCAGCAAACAAAACTTTTAGAACCTTACCAGTCTGGGAGTTGATGTTTTAGTACAGCAGAAGACACATAGGGCATGCTCCAGAACTCCCTGCTTCCCATCAAGGAGGATGCAGGAACTTCTGATGAAAAAGCTTTCATAAAATTTTAATGTGGTCAAAACATATATTTCCCCTAACTTGTTTTTGGAAACAGTGAAACCATTCTGGCTGAGCCTTCCTAGAAAATACTTACCATGACAGTGATTCCATGTCATTGCTTTGGCAAAGCTGCAGAGAACTGAAAACAGTTTTACAGGAAGTGTTGGGGCTGATTGTGTCCAGGTAGTGTTGGACCTGCATGATTTTCTGAGTGAAAGGCATTGCTGGCCTGCAGCTGTCCATGAGAAATACTGGGACAACCTGGTGTACTCCTACCTCAGGAGTGTGCATGTTGGTGTCTGGTGGCCAAGTATTGATTTACAATCTCCTTCACCAGCCACTCTTGCTGGTGCTGCCACTTTGATCTGCATCAGATGCGGGACACTGTCAGCTCTGCTGGTAACTTCCCTGCACAATTTCCATGATCCAGAAGCTGTTTGGTTTGATCGTAGCCTGTCACAGTTGGCAAACAGCTGCTTGGTATGAGGGCAAAGGCTTTGGCCAGTATCATCTCAATTTCCTGCTTTAGGGGGATTGAGTTTACTGTATCATATGCTTGAGCAAAGATAGACCTGGAAGGTGTGACAATATCAGTGTTGCCTTGTAGGTGATAACAAGATGCTGTGACTTGCCTGTGACTGCTTTGCTGAGCGTTACCAGGATGGAGTAGGGCAGCTGCAGAGTCCTTTCCTTGAGAAACTTCCCAGGGGGTGGTCTCAAGTGTTCTATCCAGTGGACATCTCCAAAGCCCTGCAGGACAGTATAGATGTAACAGTATAACTGTCCTGGTAGTTTGATACCCTCTGCTGTTAAATTTGGCTGTCGTGATCAAGTCAGTGTTCTTAGAAAGCCCAGTGCCTTGGGGCATGGCTGGGTACTAAAGGGAGGGGACTTGGTTGAAACTGAAATACGGCCAGCAGTGACAAGAATGACAGCAGAACATTTGCATCAGTTGGCTCAATCTAACTGTTGCTAAACAATCCTAAGGAATGTTTCAGCTTATTAATCATCTGCAACAGATGTGACTGGCCTGGAAGATAGGCCTTTGTGTGTAATGTGTTTTCGATAACTTGATCACAGGATTTAGAGCCTTAAGTCATGTCACTGACATCAGCACTTGCTCTTTGGGTGGCACTTAACTGTCTGCAGTTTATTGATGTGAATGTTTTTTACTTCCAGCCTTTTTTACTTCTTGTACTAGCATTGGATGGGCTGGGGGGGAAGTAGATAAGTCTGAAACATCTGAAGAAATTCAGCATTTCCAACATAAGTACAGGAGCTGATGGCATTGTTTTTCATAAGTCTTTGCATCTTGAGGCAAAATGTTTCTCTCCATGCTGAGACTGTTTGCCATTGGATACATTTTGTGGTGTGGCTCTTACACAAGAGAAGACTGACAAAAGGAAAATCTGGCAATTCAGGGGAGAATCCTTCTGTAGAAGGCCAGGATTAATGGCTGGGATTAGCACAAAGCCAGAGTGGTTTCATACAAACATAACTATGTTAGAGCAATGTTGAACTTGATTTTTAGGCATCCAGCTTGGCATCTGGATGGAGCTTTGGAAAGCTTAAATAACCCTATCCCTCTAAGAGGGAGCCACATCTAAAAGGCTTTTGAATGTGATGTGGATGTCGTCAGGGTAGCTGTCCAATACTGTTTGAATAAGTCTAACTTGGGTTTAGGTTCTTTCCTCCTCTGCTGAATTTTATATGGATTTTGCTGTTTTATACAAACCAGTTGGGGGAGTTTGCCGATTTTGACTGTGGCAGTAGTTAAATGGCACTCCTACATGTCTAAAAGCAGTTTTCATGTGCTGTAGGTCAGTGCTTGTGTTTGTGATGTCTGAAAGCAGTTTTCGTGTGCTGTAGACAAATGGTTGTATTTATGATGTGATTTTTCTTTTTGCCTTTTTTAGGGTGTTTTAAACAGGGTTGTTGGGGGTTTTTTAACAATATTTTTGTTTTCTCTGTGTATTGTGACAGAGTATTTAGTTCTGACACTTGGCATTTTAAGAAACAGAATCTTAAAGGGTTTTTTCCCTACTGTTTCCTCACACTGTGGTATTTTTTCTGCTGCTCAGTTTGAATTTCAACAGATGTAGAGAGGAAGAAGATGTCTGAGGTGTTGAAGAAGGGAGGAAACTAAGATGGGCATAGAAGAAGGCCATTCATGAGGAAACTTCAGGGCTTTGCTCTTTTAGCTCAATAAAAGGAAAACCAAGAAGGGATGTGATAACACTATGTATGAAAACTTTCTGTAAGGGATGGGAAGGGGGTAAACCCCAAGGAGGGAAATTAACTGTAGAACTACTCTGGCACAAGAATAAATGGCTATAAACTCTTCCTATGTAAGCTTTGAAGCAGTATTCTAACTGCCAGCATAGTTACTGTAGGAGTGAGTTGTAGGATGGACTTAAATGCTTTGAATCACTTCAGGATGGAGCAGGATCACTCGGTTAGAGGGATTGCGTGGTTGCCTTTGATAGAAGCTCTGAATGCCACACTGCAGAAGGTGAATGCTTTGCTCTACACCAGTTGCTTATATCTCTCCTGCTACAGTCTCACTTGAATTCCCTAGTAATTCTGAGTCAGTTCATTAAAACCCCCTAAAAACTCCAGCAGTACTCTGTATGGACATCCTGTGAGTTCAGAGGAAAATCAGCTTTGGGTAGAGCTGCAGTTTACATGTGATACAGAGAACTGGTCTATAGAACCTCTAAACTAGGTTGCAGGAAACTTTATCCAAATATATTGTGTTGAATGTGTGTTGGCTCTCACCTGCTTGAGCCAGGAAGCTGTTAGTTCTTTTTCTGTATAGCTGCAAACTGTGCCTGCTGTTCGGTAAATCTCTTACGTGGTATATTGAAACAGAACACTTCATAGTTATTAAAGTGTGCATACAGATTGGTGAATTCTAGTGAGAGATACCAATAATGGCTGTTTAGAAAGTGTTGGCATGCATAGGGAGGGAAGGAGAAGAAATGTGCAAGGGGAGATGAGGGAGAAATGAAAATGTAAATACTGAATTATTAAAGGCTTCAAGTTAAGATGTTGTAAGTAATCACTCAGGATTTGAGACCAACAGTTATTAGACTTCACAAAACTTTCTCCAGCATAGTCCAAAGTCCTTAAAACTTAAGCCTAAAAAAATATTTCTTCTTTAAAGCATTATATAAGTGATACTTTAGTCTTCAGTGGAAGATTGCCTAAAGATTAGATACTTGCCCTGTTCAGTAAGTATATAGCTGTGGCTTATGAAGATGCTGTGTGCTCCTTTGAAAATGCTTGTCTTGTGATTAATGCTTTGTTTAAGCTGTGTGTTTAGGTGTGATCTTAAACTAATTCCTCAAAGACTTAAATGACTTATTTCTGTTATAAAGCGCGTGCAAACTGTGCACGTAGCAGGACTTCCACTTGTTTCAAAGATACAGCAGAAGTTTAAATAGTTTGCCATTCCTCCAGCAGAGATACCAAGGATACAGATTGGTTTATTCTCTCAGTAATCACATCCCTTGAGCCTCCCTTGAATTCAGCTCTGCACTGAGTGGTTGCTGATATTCATATTCAGAGGTTTAATACCATTTTTAGTTTGTTGTGTTTCGTGGCTGCATCTCGCAATCCTGAAGAGCAGGCCCGCATTCCAGACAGGCGGCATCTTAATTTAGATCTTTGTTTGGGATGCTTAGGGAAAAATCATAATGCCTGTTGTCAGGGGAAGATCTTGAACATGTGGTAGAAAATTCTTCAGGTCAGCTTATTCTTTTTTTGTGGTGAAAATCTTAGAAGCATTTTTAGGTTGCAGACTGAAGTTTCTACCTTTAGTCATAAAACCACGGTGATGTAGCTTTTCTCAAAGTACAAATCTTTGACCAAAGGTTGATTTGAGTGATAGGGGGTTGTTTCAAAAGTGTTCAGCTGGACTTCTGATACTGTTTACCAGTTAGTTCCTAAACAAGGCAGCTCTTGCTTATAAACAAATGAATTTCTTTGCCTGCCTGGACAAGAAACTTCAGAGTTACTATGATTAGCTCTGGAATGTAAGGTTTCTTAAGCTGCCCTTCACTTTATTTTTATCTCAAATCTCACAATAATCATTTGCTTATCCATACTGCAGGAGAGAGCTATAGTAAAATAGAAGTGTTAACTCCTCAGCCCATTTACTTAGTAGTGCCAGTGATAAGAAACAAAATTCAGTGCAGGATTTTGAAGTGTGCTATGAATACAGGAAAGGTTGCAACACAACATGAATCTTCCATTGTTTCAAGCAGCTGTTATCAGTTTTCTCTTACAAGTCTTAATAAACTGTCTTAGTAGTCTCTCTTACTGAAGTTTGAAGAAATGTGGATATTTAAACCTCAAAATCAGAAGAGTGGATCTTTTGAAGTATTGTCAGGAACTAATAACCTTTTTGACTCTTCACTAAAGCAGTGTGTGCTTTTGTAGGCGCTTGTCTCATTCCACCGTTTAGGACCTTTAAGGAAGGAGGTTGTACAGTGTCCCAGGGTTGCTTTGTTCTGTCTAACCAACTTCTGGAATGTGTTAACAGCTCTCTAACAGCTGTGGTGGTTTTTTTTGTTTGCCCATTATTTTGTTTAAGTGAACTGCCTTTTCTTCTCTACTTCTGCTATAGCAAATCAAGTTAATAGGTGGGTACTTCTCAGTGGTGGTGATATTTAGTCACTCTCATTATTTGCACTCTTCCAGTTGGGTGTTTCCTTCAGATTTTGGTGTTTACTGAAAAATTGTAGCAACAGTAGAGTCCTGCAGTGTAAATGTGCATGCCACTCTGCACCGTCCTCTCAAATGTTCCAGCTTGGAGAAGACTTTGAACTGGATTTCATGTTTTTTTGAAAACACACAGTTCTCATCCAGTCTTGCAAACCCATGAAAAAAAAAGCATATTACTAGTTTGGCTGCAGCTGGGTTTGCTTGTTCTAGGCAACTACTGTGTGGTGATTCTACTCTCTCTTTCCCACATGGAGTAGTATCCATTCTTGCTTTGGAATCAGTGTCTCAAGCATAGTGTGATATTTTTTAATTATTCTGTTATTTTTTTGTCTGCCCTCTTTTTTCATCTGGTTGATTATTTATTCTGAGTTAAAACTGATTAAATTGAACTGTTCTTGACGGAGCATTGGATTTCTTCTTTACTTTTCATGAGCTGCCTTTATAGGTGCTTACAAATACGCTCATTTTAGTATTTTGTTTCAGTACCCATCTGAAAGTACTGACAGATTGTTTTGAATTTGTTTGGCTTTCCTTTAGAATAGTACCAAATCTTCTTCATGAACTTGCAGAGTTCAGGAATGGTTGCTTTTAACCAAAATGACTCCTGTTTGCACACATAATAACCTGCTGTCTCTGCATGAAGCAACTTCTTGTGACGGGGAGAAAACATCTCAATTACCCTAATGATCTAAAGTGGCTGAACAGTTGCACAGACTCTAGAGTTCTAAATACACCCTTAAATATGTGCAAAACAAAAGTGTAGATGCATGCAGTCCTGAATGTTAATATAATTCTTGAAATGTCTAAAGATGTATTATGGTTTCTTTTAGCTTGTTACTATTATTAGAAGGATTAACTTTTTTTCTGCAGACTTGAGCAACAAGACAGTGTGCATTTACTTCTCTCTCCACAGTTATTTGTGTGTTAATGTACCTGTTCTCCCCTCTTACTCTGTGTGCCTCTAGACCCTGTTCCTGTCTGTAGGATGAGGTACAGTGAGCAGGGTAGAGCTCACTTACTCTGATGTTGGCCCTTGGTGCTCACACTTCTCTTTAAAGTCCTTTTCTTTGGTGATACCATGTATTAACGCTGTAATATGTAATTGAATTAATCTTGGATCACTGAAGAAACTTCTGATACTCAACTCTAGATACACTTCCTATCACTTATTTGTATCAGGGTTTCTTACATCTGTAAACTTGCTGTGATCTTTCTTTGTCTGCCAGCTCCTGCATTCCTTTAGATCGGGGTGGGAAATGTTCAGTCTGCAACATCCATATCTCATAGCCTGTGGCTGCATGAATAATGCAGCTGTGTAACTTTAATGTGTGGTCTGCCAGGATGTTTTAAAACTCTTTGCAGCTTCACAGAAAGAAAAACAAAGTCTTGTCTGTCACTACATCCTCCTCTTCCTGTTCCTTGCGTTTGAAATCCTTTCAGATTGTGATGGAGTAGTCAACTCCTGTCGCTGTCACCATATTATTTCCTGGACTGTAAACCTGTTTGGTTTTCCCCCTGCAAGACTGGAAGCAGCCCTTTGCTGGTCTTGGCTTCCATCTCTGCAGCAAAGTTTTGTCAAGCACATTCAAGCACTTTTGTGGCTGTCCTGTGCGGAGCCAGGCATTGGACTCTGATGCTTGTGGGTCCCTTCCAACTCAGGATATTCTAGTTTCTGTGATTTATCTCCTGTCACTTGGAGTAGGTATCCTTGTAACCATCTCTTCCTGCCTTTTCTGTCTTTTTTTTTATCCCTTATCCTGTGAGTGATTACGTGGATGGTTATTTTCATGGTGTGGGTTTTTGTTTTTTTGTTTTTGTTCTGAGAGAAGTTTCTTCATGAATAAACAGAAATCAAATCATACA
Organism: Sclerurus mexicanus; assembly: GCA_013396755.1. NCBI lineage: Eukaryota > Metazoa > Chordata > Aves > Passeriformes > Furnariidae > Sclerurus > Sclerurus mexicanus. The sequence continues at coordinate 532,458 of VWZF01004173.1, read as the reverse complement.
GTGCAACATCACTTCTTTTTTTCTGTGCTTGCCCTTCTTAAGCTATGTTAGTATTCCTCTCCTACCAAGTCTGACATTGATTCAGCTTCTGGTGTCTGGTTTCTTGTCCACTGTTTTCAGTGTTCTTGGCTCTTTAGCAGACAGCTCAGCAGACTGAACAGTCATGCCCTCTTACTGCATTTTCTGTGACAAAATTGCAGTCTCTTGTTCCTCTCTCCCAGTCCCTCAGTTCCCATGCTTTTCACAGGACATACTGTGTACATTTTAATTTATGTCATTCAAACCTATCTAAAAATGTACCAAATTAGCCACATTTCTTTTATAGGAGGTAGGTTGAAGTAGAGCTGTTGCTCACGAACACAGCAACGTACTGTACACAGCAAGTACTGGATTCCTTTGCAGAATCTGTTCCTGTCTGTCCCTTGGCTGAGGAATCCTGGTGAAATCCTACCTGAACATTTGATTGCCAGAACATTGTTCTTGAAGCCCTACTTCATTCAGGTGACTCCATTTTTTTAAAAGTCGTGTTTCAGGGCCTGTTGGTGAGGAATAGTTTGTGGTTCTTGCTCAGTAGTGTCACTTTTGCCCCGGGAGTGGATTAACTATATTCATTGTGGATGGTTTTTTCACATCTGTTAGAAGTGATGTGTTAGTGACTTGCCCTGGAACTCCTGCCATCTCCTGTGTTGTAGGAAAGGTTATGCAGGATATTAAGGAACTCCTTCAGTAAGCTCAAACCAGGAGTGATCGGAAACTTCATAGCCAGTTTTGGTGACAGCTTTTAATGGTGTCTTTTACCTGTTGTATTCTCTGCCAAGGGTTATCTAGAACAGGGGAGAGAGAGGGTAACTTGTATGTAACTAACATGGCTGGATATGGGAGCTGAACAGCCCTGAACCTGACTCCGTGAGGAGGCCGATAACTTGTGGCAAACTCAGCTTTTCCAGCCAATGTTTGGAGCTGTTCTGTGTAAATTCAAGAGCAGCACAGCCAGTGCAAAGGGATCAGTGGCTGCTTCTTGTGCTGCTGTGGAGCCACATCTTTAGACTTGGCCTTTGAAAAGGTGGAGTTATTCTGTTTGCTGACAAAGGAGTGTTGGCTTGGGATGTGAAAAATGTCTCTTTGAAATTGTGGCTGAAGCCAGATGTGCATGAACAGCTCTCCAGTTCCTGTTTTCACTGTGATTTGTCCTTGTCTAAGTTGTTTTGATTTCTGTGTTAACAAAAGACTTAATTATTTTCCTTGATTAAGTGATAAGAGAAAATAGTATAGAGGTATATATAACACCTTTTAGTAAAGTTTATCAGTATAATTATACTAACACCTTTTAGTAAAGTTTATCAGTTTAATTATACCAATAAACTTCACTAAATGTATTGCTGTTGGATGAGTTTTATAGTAAACATTGGATTGAAAAAATCTGTGGTGTCTTACTAGTATTTTAATTCTCTGGCATCTGAAATGCAATATTCAACATATTATGTGACTTTTAAAATAGAAGTATGACTTGGAGTAACCTAAAGTGCAGATATATATGTGTGCAGTAACAGAAAATAATATGGTTTTTTCCCAGTAACTAGGTTATTTAATACAAGTGAGAATATCACAAGAATACATGTCTACTCCCCCATTTCCTTTTATCCACCATCAGAACTGGCCCAGGGGAGATGGTTTGTTAATAGTAGTCAGGGTACGGAGCAGTGCTGGGTGCTGGGAGTGCTTAGCTCTGCTCCTGCTGCTGTAAGAGAACTCTGAGCTTTTAAAGTTGCACAGTTTCCATGCTGATTCTGATTGAAAATCGGGGTGAATGGTGGAATTACTGTGTATATTTGTGGTTTCTGTCTTCCTCCAAGTTGTTCAGCAGGCTGGGCTGTCAGCTGAGTGTATTTTTACATGCTGCTATCCACTGGGTTTTGTCCCTGCTTTTTAAAGGGCTTTTAAAACTCAGTAGTTAATTTTATAGTACACTTTGGGAAGTCAGTTATTCAAACAGTTGTTTAGGTTGATGTGAAGGGTTTGTGTTCTTCAAGTGGCTGAGAATTACCAGAGGTCCCAGCTCTCAATCGAACCACGAGAGCAGGGGTGCTGTGAAAGCTGCAGCAGCACAATTGTGGTCTGCAGTGGGCTTAGCACTTTAACGCAGATGAAGACAGTATCTGTGGACCCCCATGTCTGCCTTTCAAACGCTCCTAGAACCAAAGACTAAATTTGAAATGTGACTGGAAACCAGGAGCGTAATATAGCTATAATATAAAATATAATAGGGAAGGTCGTGATTTTGTGTTGTTGAAACTAGGAGGCTCGTGTGGCCCAGGATTTGTTGTTGGCCAGCCCAGTGAGAACACGGCACAGAAAGGCAGCCTGTGGTTTGCAGTAGATGCTTCTGAGGAACTTTCTGAAGGTTTTTATGTTGCAGTATTTGGAAGCTTTTCCATAAGTGTTGGCCGTATGGCATTATGTTCCTGTTCTCCATCTGCAGGCACTTTTTTTTTTTTTTATTTTACTCTTCCTTTCTCTTCTTTTGAAGGCCTTGATATTCTGAGGGGAAAGCTACGCCCTGCATGGTGGCAGAGGTATGAGTGCAACTGAAGGCATCTGTTCAGTAGATCTCTGAGGAAATGGCTTCAGCAATGCTGCAGAAGCTTCCCTGTCATTTATGAGTATTCAGATGGTAGTTCTACCTTGGAGCTCTCTAAATAGACAATTATACTTTGTACCAAGTCCCACTGCAATCTGAGTCAGTATTGCTGAATAATTCATCTGGTTGAAAGAAAAAGCTGTGAGGCTTTTGTAAATAATGTTTACTGGCTGAAATAAAAATGAAAGTGTGTCTTGTTATAGTGAAGGGTAAGAGAAAGGGAGTAGAAATCGTTTGGTCTTCAGTGAATAAGATTGGAGAGGAGAGTGGCAGAAATACAAATAGATTGATCTTTTACTCTTTAAAGGAACTTTAACAGTAGGAACCAATAAAATGCTGATGCAGAGAATTAACTCTGTAAAAGCCTGCAGGACAAGGTGCTCAATTTCAGGTGTTAAAAATCTTGTAACCTTTTGGGTGACTTCTGTTTGTGCTCTGTTAAAAATTGCAGAAAATAGCACTGGGGATTTGGATATTTTTGCCTTCACCTGTGACTTGGGGCGAGGGAGTGCATGTGGAGAATGTCTGATTGCAAAACAACTTTCAGATGAATCTTCAACAACTAAGCTTTCATGAGTGAGCACCCCCATGGAAACACACATTCAGCTATTATTAGTGGATTCTTCTCGTCCCTGATCCTGCTTTAGATTGAGATGCCTCCTGCTGGGAATCTGCTCTGTGAGCCAGCTGAATTCCAGATCGTGAGCTGTAGAAAGCTGAGGTTTGGCTGGAGGCAGTCCTGTGTTCCTATCTCCTGCATGTTGGGCAACTGATCTCGTCCGCAGATCAGAGGTGGCATGCAGAGACTGAGGGAGGTTTTAAGTCAAGCCAAAAGGCATCTGTCTGTGTCCGTCTCCAGGGAGTGCTGCTCTGCAGGTACTGGATGAGACTGCAGAAGATTAATAGTAGCCAGAAAGGATGAGCCTTTATCAGAAAAGTAGATAGGAGTGGAAATAGAAAACAGATAGGTAATAAAGTAGAAATATCGTCATGGAGATGAGTGTGCTCATATTGCATTATTTATATTTGCAGCACAGTGGTGGCTGGATGCAACCAAAAGCAGTAAGTTTGTCCTCTGTGAGGAGGGAGAAACTGTACAGAAGGTTATGCCCTGTGCAGGAAAGATGGGTGTGAGTGCATCCCAGAGATGTGCTGAGCCTTTGGTTTGGGAGAGCTGTTCTCTGCTGGGCAGCTGTGGTTATACATAATGCACACACAACAACAACCTGTGCAAAGAATGAGGCTACAGCAGCTGTTTACTAATCCCAGGTAGCTGAAGGTGTTAAAAGGTCTTAAATATCCTCTCCACAGACACTTGATGGAGTTGTGAAGGACCATGAGAGTTAAATCAGTGCTGCTTATGTTTTTCATGTTTAGTTAGTAACTAATAAAGCAGTGCATTATACTTATTTATAGTATAAAGATCTTTTGTAGGAATAAACCCCAGTTGTAGCTGGACAATTGGATCCTTGTTCAGATCCTGCTAGAGTTTCCTAGCGATTTACACGGTTGTTAACAGTGGTTATCTCCTGCTTGTGAATGTTTTTAACTGTAACTTTCCAGTTACAATTCAAGGGAAGCAGTTGCTTTCTGGGGTCTCCTCTGAGCTGGAAGACAACATGGGATGTGATAGCACTTAACTAATCCCATGAATCTGGAGCGGATGAGGATTGTTGAAGGCCAGGTGAAGTTGTGTTTGGAGAGCGGAATGTTTGGTAGGTGAGAGGAGGGTTTATAGTCCACCTTCACTGTGCTGGGGAGTACAGAGTTCCTGACTGTGCCTGCCATTAACAGCCTTCCCAGATTAAATTGGTCTGCCCTTGTTTTTGTGATACATAACATTTGCAAAATTGGTGGTAAATTGGGAAGACTGTTGAGCTCTGCTGGGAGTCTAAGTTTTTTTCAACTCAAAATAGTTGGCTGTTTTGTGGTTTATAGAATCATAGAATCATTGAATCAATTAGGTTCGGAAAGACCTCTAAGCTGAGTCCAGCTGTTAACCCAACACCATCATGTTCAGCATTCAGTGTCCCCAAGTGCATGTTTTTTTAACACTTCCAGGGCTCATGATTCCACTGTTTTTGGTGGAGTGGTAGGTGATATGAGGTATTCCTATGCTTGTTTCTACCTGTAATGTCATAATTGTTTACAAAGTTGAGATTAAAGCAAATAAGGATTCTGATCCTGCACAGAGGGACTGCACTTGTGGTTGTAGAAGCAACCATAGCTTTCCAGAGACCAGACTTCTTGTTCTGTCATTTAAATGTTCCTATAATATTGTTTCTATTGATTAGTATCTCATCCCCTCCCTGCTTACAGTTTAGGTATTTAAAAACATCCAAAGAAAACAACAAAAATCCAAGCAAACAAAACCCCTCCTAACAACTCTATTCCAGGGTCATTACATTAATTTTGTGCAGACAGTAGGTGTTTATGCTATTGCAGAACTGAGAGGATGATAGACGTTAGTGTATTATCAAGTTAGATAAAGATTTCTCAGTCCCAAATTACTTTTTTACCTCTTGCATGCATTGCCTGGGTGAGTCAGTACCAGTTCCCCTTCGGGATCACTTCATGAAGGTGTCTTTCTACAGCAGTGCCCAAGTCTGTCTGCCTAGTCCTTTCCCTATCAGTTTTCTCACGTGGCTTCCTAACCTCTTATCAATTTTTCTGAATTCCTGCTATTTCCACTTCTGGTCCTGAGTTCTGTAGTCACACAAATCCCACAAATTATTTTCTTTTTTTTTTTTCCTTCTGCTTCTTCCCAATTCGACAATGCCTTCTGTATTCCTGTATAATTTCTATTTTCTGTTGCTTGTGTTTCAGTGGGGAAAAGGGGTTTATTAATTTATTTATTTATTTGTTAAAAGAGTATTGAGAGTTGGAGATGGACTTACCTAGTATGTAGAAGAGGCTGCCTGGATCCTTGAGCAGCCACTTGTAGGGGAGATCCAGCTTTGCTTCTGTAAAATAGGACTGAAAAGGGTGTGCTGAGCCATTCTGGAAATGAAAATTTATCTAGAGCTAGATGACTGGTTTTGAGCAAATCTAACAAATGAGAATTTTGATTTTTTATTTTCCTAATACGAAGTTCTTCAGTGCTCAGGAGGTATTTCAAGGGGTTGCATATGTTTATTTTCTTTTTCATCCACTCTTCAAAATTTTAACATGACCAAGTTTCTGTGCATCATTACAGGGTCTAAAGGCACATCTCTAATGAAAGGGTTAACCTTGACCATGTTCTAGGTACTTGTAAAGAATGGATGGTCAAACTGCTTAAAAAACCCTAAAAGTTAATGTATCTGAGCAGATCTGGGGGTTGTGTGCGTGTGCATCTGAACTCTGACAAATGCAAAGTCGATTTGGGGCAATATGGGTTGGATTGCATGTCCTTGCTGCAGAAATGTCACACTAAAACCATCCCAGCCACATGGATCCTGCTTTTATGGGCAAAGGGTTGGATTTATGATACTGTACATGTAGTGTGAAGAGACTGGAACTGATCACAGAACTTGCCTGCTGCCTCTTGAGGAAATACAAAGTCACTGTGTGAAAAGTGGACCAGGCAGAGATGAGATTCAAGAAATAGTAATGTAAGGAGCTTAAGCTAGTCAAGCTCAACACTGCTTAAATTTCAAGCTGTCTTCCTTTGTACATAACTAGAGTTCAGATGCATATTCCAGTAGTTTGCTCTTGGGGATAAAACCAAACCAAACAAAACTTTAAAAATACAACTCTTCAGTTTGGAAGTCCTTTCTCGTCAAAGAAGAGCAATGCATTTTGCTTTTGTTCCATTTAATCCATGAAAGGAAAGATGAGTCTGAAATGCAGAGTGCAAACCTGTGACTGTCTGCCCAGATCTGAAAGTGTGAATTTGAGTTTTGCTGTAGGGTTGTCCTTCTGCAGTGGTGTTCAGTTGATTTGGCATGTTTTTTACTACCTTTTTTTTTTTTAAGATTACTTAAATAAAACAACATAATGTTTTTACTTACAGCACTTGAAGAATCGGAAAGTGACATTTATGTGCGATTCATGAGGTCACACAAGTGTTATGACATTGTTCCAACGAGCTCTAAGCTTGTTGTTTTCGACACTACGCTACAAGTGAGTATTCTCCTTTCAGTCTGCCTTTGCTTGCAGTTCATTTCTTTTAAATGAGTGTTTCCTGAGTGTTAAATGAAATTTGATCTCCTGCAGAGAAAGTCTCCCATAGTGCTGTGCTTTGACTGTACAAAACCATATTGTTTCAACTGTATCTTTCATGTTATGCTGGAGGAGTTGGGGAAGGCTTCCTAGCAGAACAGAAAAGCAGGATGTAAATTGTTTTGCATTTGGAATATCTCTCTAAAAAAAATCTCAGATGAACCCAAATTTACATTGGCTTCTTCATGGCCATCAGAATTTACATAAAGGCATTTGATGTAGGATCCCTGTGCAATAGCTGAAGAATATCCAGGTGTTAGGAGCTTATTCCTGCTGTATTAATAAGACTGTTTAGGAGTAAAATGGATGGCTTAATTATGCAAATTATTACATTCTCCAGAAGATTTTTGTTTTCAGTTCTCATTTTGTATTTAATCAGTAAATCATCTGCTAGACTCTTGGCTCTGTCTGAAGAGTCTGTTTGCCAAAAGAAGGCATTAGCTGCCTGCTATAGAAACAGCCTAATCTGTTCTGCAGCGTGGTGGAAAGCTGTGGCTTTCTTTGTTTCCTCGATTTTGCAATTGGTATTTTTTGGCTTTTTGTTGTTTCAGTGTGTTTTTCCTTCTAAAGATGCTCCAATTCTGACTTAACTAAGCCCATTAAGTAATTTTGGTCTGGAATGTGCTACTCAGACTTCAGCTTTCCACAGTCAGAAGAAACCATGTAAAAGATACTCAGCCCCAAAACATTCAGAGATCCATCCTGCATATCAGACAATCATATATAACGCTGGATTGAGTGCTGTGATCTAAAAGGTAGAAAACCTACGTGGACTTTTTCACTGTCTTAGAGGGGAAAAAGTTCTGCAGTGTTTCCTTTCTTCTGCCTGAAAGAGAGAATGAGTGTCAGCTCTGGAGTAAGGAACTCAGACTTCTTGGACCTGAACGGTCAGATTTGGGATGGTAGGGGCTCACTGTCACTCTTTCAGCTCTTCTCAAACACTCTTGGCCTCTTTTTGATTCCAGGGAATATTTTTTTCTCACACTATGAGATAATACGTTGGGAGTTGGTACCTGCATTCTCAGCTGTCAGTGGTCACCTGGGTCAAAGGCTTGAGCTTGATCACTGTTGAAATTGGAAAGATAATTGCTCTTTATTCCACTAACCAATTAATCTTGAGGGCACTGGGGCAGGTAAATTAATGGTAGTGGAAGAACTTTCACCAACACTTGACTAAAGTCCCTATCTTATTTGGCATCCCTAAAGATGGTCTTGGCTTACAGCTGGAGGGGGAACAAGGCATGTCTTGGTCCGTGGTCATGGAGTCATATTCTCATGGTTTTCCAGCTCTTTGAAAGCAGGGGTGGTAGAAGGGAGGTCTGGAGTTACTCATTCAGACTCTAGTATATGATAAATGTGGAGCAAATCTTGAGCTGGTATTGCTGGCAAGGAGCCTTTTCTTCCTCTAAAGTGCATATTTTGGACTTTGCACCATTACATTTATTCCCAGTTGCAGTAGTTTTAATTTATAAAGTCATAATATTGTAGAGCAGTAGTCCTCTTCCCACATGGGCACTGTCTTCCACCTTAGGTTTTGCTGAACTAGTAAATGATAGGATTATTTAAGAAAAAATGTGAACAGGTTGATCCAAATGCTCCCTTGGGCTCCACTGCTGGGAGGTCCTTTAAATACTTCTCTTCAGTGTTTCCCTTTAGTTCTCTACCTGGCAGCCTGTGTTGATGTGCCACCACCATTGTCTTCACAGCACATTATATTGATTCAACTTGATCAGTGTGGCTGGTGCACAAACGTGTCTGGAATGTAAAAATAGAATAGCTTTTCTTTTTTTAAGCCAGCTGAATAAGTACATGGTGGAGAATTAACCTAATAAGGGTAGTCAGATAAAAACTTCTAAACTTTGTGTTTTAATCTTTAATGTATAAAATTACTTATTTTCCAGTACTTGCATCAGTTCTTATTTTGAAAACGTAGTACACAGCTTTGAAACATTCAGTGTTTCATGAATCCTCTCAAATGGATGTTTTATCTTTCCTGGATCTGTTTCACCCCTACCCCCAATAATGTTTCTCCTAATTTAAAAGCAAACAAACAAAAACATCAACCAAAAGAAGGCCTGGTGCCTTGAAGAAGTTCTGCAGGGATTTGCATACAGATTTTAATAATGCTAGAGCTAAACCAGACTATATAAGGGCTCACTTTCTGCCTCAGTCAGTATGAGCTAGTAACAGTCAAAAGAGGAAGAAGAAAAAATGGATCTGGGTTGTGTTCTTATGGCATCCTTTGAAAGATTTTGAATTTTAGATTTGTATTTGGCTGTGGTATCCCATCTCCCTCTACTGGTCAGCAATCACAGCACACGTCACATGTTTCTACCCTGGAAAATTATTCATGAGACACTGTGGAAAGTATTCTAGACCTGTTAGCTGTGGGAAAACTGGAGATGTTAACTTTATATAGCGTGGCCCGAACCATACCACTGGAGCAACATTGAAAGTAAATGTTTAGTCTCAGTGTCCATGGGGGCATTAGTGTAAAGATTCATAAGGAATCCTGTTCTAACCCTGACTAAGAGCGGAAATGGTCAGGTGCACTTACACTGGAGATAGAAAGAAGGCTTTAAACAGCAGCAATAGCAGCTAATGAAGAGCAGGAATGGGCTGACAGGATCTTCAGCCCTGTTTATTTGTCAGTCAAAAGGTGTGGGGGCCTCGATTCCAGCAGCTCCCAAACCTCTGGCAGCAAATAGTGCTGGCCCACAACTCTGGTCTTGTGTGTCCAGAGCACCCTGTGCAGAGGCACCTCCACGTGGCTGTGGAAGCTGTGGTGTGGCTCTGGCACTTCTGCTGGGCGTCAGCTCAGGTGGTGTGGCAGAGCTGTGCTCCAGCTGGACCATGTGCCCTTTGGCACACAGCATCTGCACTAAATAAATACAGTGTGCTGAGCCCTGCTCTGTTTACCTGCCTGAGGGCATCTAGCACAGCTCAGTCTGCCTTAGTGTAGTTTCACTTAGAGTTCCCCCAAAAGACAGTGTCTGCATCTCATCTGCCTGGGCTCCCTGTCCTCTGCTGGATCCTGGAAAGTGGCAGATGTTGCCTGGGAAAGTGCTGACTGGCACACTTCTCTTGATTCAGACTGACAGTGGACTGTTCTTTCACCCTTTCAGTTTGCTACTACAGATGTAGCCTCTAAGTATTTGTTCCTCATAAATATTTATAGAGTCATATTGAACTTCCCTGCCCGTGACCCAAGGAGTGCTCCTGGTTTGTGACAAGCTTCAGCCTTTGGCTTTTCCCAGAGAAGATGCTATCTTTGCTTGACACACATTAAAGAAACTTTATAAAGCCTGGTCTGACCAGGAAGGGAGTCAAGAGACAATTAGGGGTTGTGAGCTATCCTGTGAAGTTTGGAAATTTGACTCTGTGGATGGCGGGGAAATTGGGCAAGTTGCAACAGTGTGCAGCTCAGTGATTAAACTTTCTCATGTTTTATACATCTCCCAAGATGAAAATAGTAGGAAAACAAAGTCTTCACAGCCCCTTGGAGGGCTAAGGAGGGTTGTCCCCTGAAGGGTTTCTCTGACTGAGCATTCACTTATTGTTCATCACTGTAATTATTCAAGAAATGGATTTAGGATATTGTAATAGACTCCAGGAAATCACTGAGCCGAATGCAGATTTACTGGTCACCAGCTTGGGTCTTCAGCACAGCGTCTGGGCACTGTGCAAGTGTTCATGCACTTGGCGTGGCAGTGATCTGGGGAAAGAAGGGGACCTCCAGGGCTGCTTTTGCTTTCTCTTTGTTGGGTTTAACCTGCATCCGGACATACAGGGACACAGCAGTCTGATCTGTCCCTTTGATATTCATGCTTTGAAGGAAAATAATATCGGTATTAAGTTCAAAGGTCAACAAAATATAGCACTTTGTTTACAAGCTATCAGTCAGGTTACTTTTGTCTAACATGACCTACTAATATGATTTCACTTTTTTCCTTGTTATTACATAGATTAGTTTTCTTTAGAGACCAATACATTTCCCCCCCCCCCACATCCTGAACTTGATTTGAATTTTTTAAGGAAATGCCTCTTACCTAGCTTATAGCAATCTCTGAAGCTTAACTCTAAAAGCTTTCTTAAGGTCAGATTTTTTCTGACCTTCAAAGAAATGTATTAATTTGTTGTGGCTTTGCCCAGGCTGCATAAAGGTGAGAAGGATTAGCTTGTTTTCTAGGCAGAGCAATTAACCCTTCAGGAGGAATGTAAAAGGTAAGTGTAAGTTGGGGACTTCCCTGCTTCATATCAAGCAGCAATCTGCAGTCCCAGGAGTGATCTGTTAGCAAATACAGTGGCTGTGTCTTGTGAAGTTTGCATAAGCTCTCTTTGGGTGAAAAGTTCTATTTAACCTTTGACTAAATGCTATTCTTACCTCTTAAAAGTAAATTCGTGTTTTAATACTAAAACTTCTGTAGCTTTTGCTCACTGTGAGCTTGAAGCTATTTATAAAGTATTTGTCCAAGATTTCTTCATAAACTAATAAAAATCGGTCAGTCATCAGAATAAGCTTTCAGAATCCTAAAGACTCTTTCCTTTTGTATCCCGAAGAAGTCTCGGACAATTGCGTGACTTGGAGGTTGGATTATTTAACCCTTCTGTTTAATGAAATTACCTAAGTTGCTAATGGACCAGACTGTTACTACCAATGTAGGATTTTGTCAGTAGCTGTCAGCTCAAATACTGTTCTACCACATAATTAAAAGAATACTTGGAACAATGTCCTGGAAACTTCTTTAGTGGTTTGACAAGCTGAAAGTAAATACACCTTGTAACTTCTGCAGAGCATGCAATGGATTCCACATTAGAAGAGTGGAAGAGTATTTGCACTTCCCTGCCTTGTGCTGACTCTATTCAGTAAATGGATTTATTATTCTGTTTCTCTCCAGGTCATTCTTGACTGGGGTGTTGGCTCTCTCCAAGGTTATGAGATAAATCAGGCTTCCAGGAATAAAGCTCTGGAATTGTTTGCTTCCAGAAACATACAGCAGGCTCCAGGTCTGCTGTCACAACAGAGTTCTCACAGCTTTACAGAAGGATTGACTGTCTGTTCCTTAATTGGCTTTGAGGTTTTTCTGTGATGAAGCTGCTACTGTCTGCATTTCTGAGGAGTGTGAATACCCTTCCTTGCTTACCCATCCCACAGAACTGCAAGAGAATCATCTAATTTAGCTTCTAACCAGCATGTGGGCTGAGGCAGTCAAGCAGCCACATAAAAGCTCCCTTCATTGAGATCAGGCTGGGATCAGTACCATAATATGGTAAGACTGCTGTGTTTTTTCAGACACAACAAGCACAGGAGTTTGATTCCTCCAGCTCTCAAAACCAATAGGAAGGATTCATTCCTGTATCTTGGAGGAAGATAATATGTGCCAATTAAGCAGAAATTTCTACACAAGGTGTAGATAAAGTGTTTGTGCTTGGCTGAGTGAAAGTCATGTCTCATTCTTCTTGCCTCCCCTGCCCTATCACCATTTTTTGGTAAGATCTTCATCTGTGAAAGCATTTCTGTCCCCTTCCTCACACAGCTGGTCCCACTGGCTCTGCCTGTCAGGCTTAACCTGATGTCACCTCTTAGCCCATAGTGGTGTGAAATCTTAACAGCAGAAAGCTACAGGATGGACGTGTTGACAGAGTATCAGTTCAGGTCTTGGTTTGGTGTCTTCAGCTGGATTGGGACCTTTGCACATGCATGTGGTGTGGAGAGTACTTCTACTTGTGGACACGGCACCTGCTCTCTGGGGATGTGTCTGCATACTTTTAACTCTAGGATACTATCTGTTATTTCTCGGGTTTGGCTTGGGTCTGAAGGGTATTACACCATCAGATCTTAAATTTTCAGAAGTTACAGCCATTAGAAGTATCATCTACCAGGAGTGGTCCCTTTCCATCATCTGTGAAAGAGAAACAAATTTTGGTCTGGTTCCATGTAGGCTTTCCAAAATTCAATCTGAGCTAGAGGAGTTGCTTGTGAATGTTTTGTGGTTGGGGTTTTTCAGGTGATAAAGCAAATGTAACCTCTCAGTTAATAACAGGTTTGTCCAATTTTTCTCTAATCTACTTGAGGATGTGATAAGATAATGAGGAAATTCTCCTCTTCAAGACCTGCTTGGCCCTTGCCCGAGGCAGAAGTCTTAGTAAGTCCTTAAGTAGCCTTTTTTTAAACAGCATAGTCCTTTGAGGAGGAAGTGCTTCTAGGAAATTCATCGACCAAAGAGGAAAATAATTGGAAAATTAATTTAAATGCAGCAGTCACCATGATGAGATGGTTGGTTGTAGTGTCCATACTGGTTTAGTCTCCCCAGACAGGTCAGTTTGTAAAAATACTGAACCATATATATGCACTACAGAAGAGGTTTTTAGCTTTTTAAAATAGCTCCTTTACAGGTCTGTAGTTCTCTCTAAGTTAAAAATATGTCTGGATTGGGAGTTACAACTGTATTTGAAGAAAAAAAAGAAAAATTACAAGTAAATGTTTAATATGCTTCTCAATGTTGTCAGCCATTTTTTGGTAACAGAGAAAGCAACTAATGATCCTCAAAAAATAAGAGAGCAGTTCCTGTGACAACATTAACTGTTTCCTGATACTAGGTATCATCCCTAGATTACAGGGTTTTTCATTTTCCTCCTCACCATTTGGAAAGCTGATTTGGACATCCTCTGGAAAATCAGTCGACCTCCCTGAAATGTCTTTGCTTCCGGCTCTTGCATTTGGGAAGAATTACCTTCTCCTCAGCTGGAGGTGTTTAAATGTCATTGCATTGGGGTGTGAAGCAAAAGTGCATGGTGTATGAACTGCTTTTGTATTATCAGGGTGCTTGTGGGTTCTGGGGGTGAATGCAGGAGCCCTCGATTCGACTTAGATAGAAGTAACCTTTGAAGGTGATGCTGACAGCGTGGGACAGGAGGGCTGTCCAAAGACTTTCTGTGGCAAAGTTGTATTTTCAGCTTAGTGTTGTGTTTTTAATGTGTTCCCAAATGCTGTATCACAGGCTCTGTTCAGGTGACATGGGTGGTTGGCCTTCTCCAGTGGCCTGTATTGCATTACATGGCATCCAAAAGCTTCCAGTAGTAACTGAGAGTGAAAAAGAGGGGCAAAGAAAACCTCCAGTCCTTGTTGAAGAGTATTTTTCAGATAAGAAAAGATTACCACTTGCTGGACCCGAGAGTGGGCTTGCACCCTCTTTGACACTGTGTTCATGTGCCTCAGGTAGCTGGTTGCCTTGTTTTGCCTCTTTGCTGGCTGCATTGTCAAACAAGTACATAAAACCAGGATTATGGCGTGTGCCTTTCAGCCTGATACAGAAGAAGCACTGCCCAAAATCCTAGTGATGTGAGGGAAACATGTTACAAACCTGTCTTATGCAGCTAGACCATCAGGTTTACCTCTCCCTCATATGCAGTAGTTTTTTCATTTTTCCTCTCTTGGAGATCTGCCACGATTTGGGCAGCCAGGGAACTTGCCATGCTACTTAAAGCAATACAGTCCTGTTTATGTTGGGCTAGAAACCATTGCCTCATTCCTCTGTTTTCACATCAAAAGCGTTTGGGAGTCAATTGGCTCGTAAACACATTTCGACCCAGGGAGTCAGGTGTGGGTTGCCCCGTTTTTACACAGTACAAAGGTTGCAGCAGAGGCCTGATGGTTTTCCTGTTACAACAAAGACCAGTTGTACTTCTCTTTGTCTTCTTACTTGGTAAGAACTATTGAAACAAGAGGGAAGTGTCAGGGTAACTCTTTCTCGCATCATCATGCAGTGAGAACAAAGACTGTATCCTGGAGTGCCTTTGCCATATTTGCTCATATTGTGAAGGTAGAGATACATGCTGTTTTCCTTTGAAAGTGGAAAACCTTTCCCCTTTACAAGGGGAAGCCATTGAGAAGCCACTCCACGCCTTGCTGTTTGGTTCTTGGAGCATGTGAGTATATGGGTGTAGGAGTTGAACCTTCTGTGGTCCTTCCTCAGCTGTTCCCATGCCGTTTGCTAAGCTGGATGCCTGCCTCTTGCAAATTCCTTTCAGCTACATATCAAACTTTGTACTTCACTGTGCTAGGAAGGGTGGGTGTTTCTCAGTGACTGCCTGAAAGACTTGGGTTTGATACTCTGGTCCATATGTGCATTTTTAGAGCTGTGCATTCCCTCTAGTTTTGTAGTCTTAAAAACAATCGTAAGACTGGGAGTTTGTCAGTTTATCCAGTGAAGATGACAATGAGTGTTGTAGATCACCCTTTAACATCCACCCCTCGGGGAGCAGAGATGATTAAAGTGTCAGGGGTTGTCTGAGTCTGATACTGCTTTTATGGGAGCTCTGTGCCAAAAATTACAAGGAGCTTCTTCCTTTATGTTCTGATCTGATAAAATAGACATTTCCTGGGGTTACATATGGGGCTTTTCAGGGAAGTGTCCAGTGTTGGTTTATACAATGAAAGATGAGGCAAGAGAGGTGCACATTTATCATCTTGCCCTTCGACAGCAGCCCCACCACAGAAGTTCTGGCAGATCTTTTAACACTGTCCATGCTACCAGACATCTGCTGCATCCTCTTGCTTGGTACTGGCATTTCTGAGGGTGTTCCATGACTTCTGCTCCCTCCAAGCTCCTTCAAGTTAACTTTGTCACAAGGCAGTGGTGAGCTGTGTGTCTTTCAGCTCATCAGGATTCTCTACTCAGCAGTGACCCTGTAGCACCAGGAACTTAGAGCTCTTTTCTCTCAACTTTTTGTCAAGAACAAGACTCTTTTGTACGAACAATTAAACCAGTTCTTGAACAGCAGCAGTCACCCTCCTTACCCTATGGGACAGTCCTGGAAGATGAGTTTAAGCCACGGGTCACTGACAGATACAGTTTTCATAACACAGTGTTAGGTAAAACAAAAGTGTGTTTGTACAGTTAGTAAACAAGCTAATTTTCAGTTTTCAGATGCTTCCCTCATTCACCAATGTTTACTGGAGAGAGCATTTCTGCAAGGGCTTTTAGGATTACTGGCCATAATGAGGAGTGTCCCTTTCAGTATTTCCTGTCAGTGAGTAAAAACTCATTCTGTAGGCTGCTGAATTCTTCCACCACTGTTTCTGGTTTCACTGCCCAGTAATCAAGCTATTTTAGGAGCTCTCTAACCATAAGAGACAAGATTTTCCAAATACCTGAAAAACAGGGCTTCCTATGTCGGGGTCTAACTCCTATTTTCTTGGTAATGACTGCTGTATTGGAGGAGGCTTTGTCCTCCTTAAGGCTTGCAGTGGAAGTGTCTGAATAGTGTGCAAAATGACCTCCAGAAGTCGTGTCTAACCTAAATTAGTCTGTTCTTTTCTTCTGCATGTTCACAGTCAGTTTGATGAGTTGCTGTGGTAAGAAAAGCTTGTTCCTGTTGGTGTAATAGCACCTATTGTCGAGGTGATCTGTGACACAGGATTTCAGCTGCTTTGTTCCTTAGCCATAATGTGGCTCTTCTGCTTAAGGGGCAGAATGTTGGAGAAAACAGTCACATAAAGTGGGATTCCTCACCTAATTGTGAATGTCTAGACACCTTAGTGAGGTGGGAAATGGCATCTGTGGGATACAGCTTAACCTCTGTGGAAGGCTGGTGAGTTGAGCCACAGAAATTACTGTTTCCCCCAGCTCTTCTCTGCAGGGGTGTGGTGAATATGTAAGGTCAGCCTGTACGTCAGAATAACCTCTAAATTTGGGCAGATAATTCCCACTTTTAGTGGTTCATTGTGTGTGTTAGGACCACTGCATGGTCAACAAAAACAAAAGTGCTTTGTTTACAGAATGTTTGTACTTGGTGTTGAGCAGCAACGATCTATGGGCTCTGACTGAAGAACAATGGTTTTGTGAAGGTCAGGCCAGTCCAACACTCCGGATCAGAGAAACAGCAATGCTGGTGGGGTTGAGAATTAACTGCGCTGTTGGAGGTCCAAAGATGGGACATGGTAGACATCTTCAAAGGCTACTAACTGTATATCATCACAATGGAAGGTCCTCGTGGGTATTTTCTGCATGAACATCGCTGAAACATCTAAATGTGCTGGACAGAAGCCCAGCTCCACACGCCAGTGCTTTGGCTGGCCACCAAACTGTACTTTGGGCAACTGAAATTGGTCAACCACAGAAACTAAAGGAGAGTGTGAGTGGATGAGTGTATGTTTGTGCTTGCAAGCAGTTTTAGTAAATAGGAATTAAGTTGGGGTTTTGCTGTGTAATTACCTTACTTAAATAAGAGACAAGTATTAACATTGAGAACTGATGGTGTTTTTACTTTATTTAAAAGGTAACTGTGTAACACTTGCTACTATAAAACTGAAGAAAACAATAGGAATGTCACTTGAGCTGTGGTCTAGGACAGCCCAGGGGGATGAGTTTAAATATTTCTTTACTAAATTTCGGTGATTTATTTCATCAGATGTTTAATTTCCTAATGCCCAAGCTGAACTCATTGTCTCATATGAAGGATTTCAGTCTGAGCTGTCTCAGGAGCTGTATCAGTTCAGCAGCCCTCAGTTTTTCCAAAATGTGTCTTTTAAAGCTAGACAAGATGGCACCTGACTGAAGATGCTTGAGATTCTTGGAGACAAGTACCTTGCAGAGAAATCAAGCAGGATCAGAACGGATCCTTTGAAGGATCTTTTTTCCTTCTGGATTGTCTACAAGCTTGGCATCTTGAATGGTGTATCTTTGGAGTTGTCTCTCTTGAAGTATTGCCTCTGAATATAAAATAATACCTCAGCCTTACTGTCTGGCCCATGTGGACATGGTGCTGGGTGGTGTTCTTTGCTGCTGCTGTGTCTGGGAAAGAAGGAGTAGCAGGAATTTGGAGACTGCCTGAAGTCCTGTGGTTGGCTTTCCGCATTTTTCTGCCGCAGGCACGCTCCTTTTCCAGGTTATCAATTAGAGTTTGTAAACTTGCTTGAGGAGTTGTGTTGCATGATTACTAATCTGGAAGAAAGCTATTTCCCCCCTGGCTTTAATGGGTTAGCTGTTACCTTCTTGCTGTGATAGGGCTTGAACATCTTGCTCTTGTGAAAGGCTTGGGACATGAGCTGATAGTGATGTTACCTCGTGTGATGGCTCTTGCTGTGGGGGGACACAGGAGCTGAAGGCTCGTGGTTTCAGGCAGTGTGAGTGTGCTTTCCCCCTTTTTTGATGAAGAGTGGTTAGAACTTATTTTGCCCCGAGGTGGAGTTAGTCTGTGTGAACTCACTTCTCTCTCGTATCTGCCCCCCAAGTAGCTCCCTGCAGTGAGCTGTTGCTGCATTGACTCTAAGAGTGATGCTGCTGTGTGGGAACACTTGATGTATCTGCCTGGAGGGTTCCCGTGTGGTTCCAGTCTCCCTCATGAGTTAGTTAGCTCCTGTGGTGGATTTGGTCATGTTTGTTTAGCCTGACTCCTCTTTGTGTCAGCGAGGTGGCTGAACCCCTCTGGGACCTTTCTGTTTAACCATTTTCTAGATAAATACTGTGTGTATCTTAGTCTTGTGGTCCTGACTTTTTGTTGTTGTTTCTGCCCCTATGGCTTCAGTTTCAGTGCAGTTTAGGAGTGGTGGTTGTTAAGCAGATAGTTAGTGCTGCTCACTGATGATATAGCAGAGGCCTCTGAAGTCAGGAGGCAGCTTTGAGAGCTGTGATCTGCTGGTGTTTGGAGGGTAGATTTGCTTCCCTTGGTCAGAGAAACCAGTTAGGCTGTGTAGAGGTAGCAAGAAATACGGATTGATACCTTTGTTTTTGTTTGCCCCTACCTTTTTGGATGCTTTTTCACTGACTGTGAAGCCCTTTTATTCCTGAATCTGTTGTGGAGAGGAGCCCCTTGGCACATAATTTGAAGTAGATACTTGAGATACCGATGTGTAATCGTGGTCTGTTAAGCAAGTGCAATTGCTACTTCTGTGTTACTTGGACCAAGGACCAATTCCATGGGTATGGAAGCACGGATTGCTTGTGTCCTAGTTTTGTGCCAGGTCAGGATCTGGACAAGAACCATCACTTCTGTATTGTGTTTTCCATAGGAAGATGATTTAGGGGTGTGGGCAGGACAGGAAGAACATCAAGCTCAAGCCTGTCACCAAGAGATCAGGAATCTGAGGTGCACTGAGTCCTTCATCCTTCCGAGAACCAGTGTTCACAGGGAAGTGTTTCTTTTCAGAATGACGCTACAACCTTGTAACCTCTGGTTCAGAAACTGGGCAGGGTTAATTCATTAAGAAATTAAATGACTTGGTTGATTCATTTAGCAACAAAACAGGCTAGCTAATCCTTTTAACTTTCACTCATATTTAAAATAATCCAGAAATTCCTTTTAACTTGTACAAATCTAGACTCTAAAAGCTGAAGGGGACATTGTGTCAGTCTCTTTTTTTTAAACAACTTGTTATACTGAGCATTGGCTGGAGTGTAGCACAATCCTCAGGTGTAAAACTAAAGCCTCTCCCCAGTTTACAGAGATTTTGAGAGGCTTTCACCTGGGATATTCGTGTAATGAAAGACAGATCTGGTTTTGCTAAGCTTTTTTCTAGCTTTTAAACCATTTTAAAAATAAAAGGCTTAAGGTTTTTGTTTGGCATATGTAGTTTCTGTTCTGTTCTGAATACCAGGTACCTGTTTATGCTGCCCTTTTTTTCTCCCCCTAGTGAAAGGGGAAACCCTTCTGTTGGTGTCTGGTATGCTAAATCAAGGCAAAGATTTGTTTAGTTATTCATTTCTTTTGCAGGTAAAGAAAGCCTTTTTTGCTTTGGTGGCAAATGGTGTGAGAGCAGCTCCACTGTGGGAGAGTAAAAAACAGAGTTTTGTAGGTAAGTACTTCTGACCTTATTCAGGATTACGTGATTTCCAAGGTGCTTTATTGTTGCAGAAGGTGGTGTGGGGTTGGCCATCCTCCAGCATCCTGCAGATACACTGGAACAGAGGATTTCTTTTTCCTCCCTCTGAGGAGTGAAATGTTGCCAGTTCTCACAGTGTTGCTGTGCTTTGAGAATTGTGATGGTTCTTTTAGGTCCCAGCCTTCTGAAGTTTGGTCTCTAATACATGCACTTCACTGTATGTTTAAAAATAAAGGTAATGGCCACAGAAAGGACATTTGAAAAGAATTTCATGTTACAGTATCCTAATATGGGTGCAATACATGCCTATCTCTGCGTGTGCTCAGTAAGCTGCACTGAGGAATCTTGAAATAGCAGAACTAATGTTGAATGCTACAGTTATATCCCATGTTGGGAGGAAAACATTAGATCTGTGTATTGCTTTTTAAAAAAATCACGTCATTAATTGGCACAGCAGTAGTTTTCCAAGACTAGATCTCTGTTGCAGTTGGAAAACAGGGTCATAGTGGCAGCTACAAATAGTTTTATATGTACTTCTTGTGACCTGGAATGTAGGGTGAGGATTCTTGGAAATGAGTGCTAGGTGCTTAATAAAGCATTTGTTAAAATATGTTAAATCCAAGTGAGGAGGAGCAGTAGTTTCTTGCAATACACCATAGGAGTGCTCGGTCATATGTCATTCGTTTCATGTGCTGTCTGTAACTAAGCTCTAGTGATTTAAAAGGGACCTCCAGTTTAATTTTCCCCTTCCCCATTTCTTTGTTCAGTTTAGATGTAAGAGTAGTAAACAGTGGAGCAATTGTGTCTCCTCAAGTCTAGAATTTGAATGCTCAAAAAACATTAATATTTTCAGGTATCTAATCATCAATATTATATTACATAGTTTGGTTTGGTGCTTAAATTATATACAGTATGGGTTGTGCTATATTTTTTTTTTAAGTCACGTTTTAATACAGATGTTGAGGATTACCATGGAAATGACTGAAATTCTTTAATAAGTAATATTCAAGAAAAATGTATTCTATTGTTCCTTCATTTGAGTCTGAGTCTGCCTGACTTGGCAAGTACCTGATGAGAATGTGTCTTATTAAAAAAAGAAAATGAAAGGCAAGGATAGTTCTCTAAGCTTTAAAGATGTTCTAACCCCTGTCTTTTCTTTCCACACTTTTGGGGGATGTGGTCTGAATTCAGGGGGGTTTTCTGAGTCAGTTTGAAAATGAGGAGAAGTACATAGGTTGTAACTTTGAATATTAATTCAGGGGTGTTTTGATTCTGAAGCACTCTGTCAGTGTGAAAGT
Organism: Sclerurus mexicanus; assembly: GCA_013396755.1. NCBI lineage: Eukaryota > Metazoa > Chordata > Aves > Passeriformes > Furnariidae > Sclerurus > Sclerurus mexicanus. The sequence continues at coordinate 511,496 of VWZF01004173.1, read as the reverse complement.
GAATATACATAATTTTGGAACTCCACTGTTAAGTATTCCAATAAAAACAGTATGTTATATGGATTTAATGTTTATTATATTATATATCGTGACTATAAATAGAAAAAATAGCTGAAAGTTCTGTATGTTAAATATATATCTAAAGACCTTTTTTATTTATCACTTGTTACAGGAATGTTAACAATTACAGATTTCATTAACATACTGCATAGATACTATAAGTCTCCAATGGTAAGTATGATGTTAAGCCATAATTCTGTCATTTTCCATGCAGTTCAGAGATATCAAACTGAAAGATTTATTTTCATTATTATTTAAGCCTTTGGAAGCTTAGGTATGTCAGGGGTTTTTTTTGCAAGAAAAGATGTCTGTGTGAGGAAGGTTATAGGATGGTGTCTGGGTGCCTGGGTTCAGCTCCCAGCTTCATCCATGAACAGCGTGAGCTTGGGCAGGTAACATAACCTGTCTGCTTCAGTTACACGTGTATAAATACGAGGGATTTCCTTACTGAGTGCCACCACTTCTGGTGTTTTGTGTGCTGGTTGCCATAATGAGCCTTCCCTCTGAATGTGAGGCTCCCCTTGGTGTTGCAACTGATGAATAATGCCTTTGGGATGGAGGACCTGGCTTAGCACACTCACTAGAAACTGCATGTGACATAAAAAGAGTGAAGGACAAGACTTGGTTAGTGATCACTGTATTTATTTGTGTTCAGGTTGTTTAAAAGCACGTATTTCAAAGCTCTTGATAAATGCCAAATATCAACCAAAAACCATTTGGGGAGAATGTCTTGACATTATAGGTTAAACTGCATTGTATTTAGAAGTCCAGTATATAGCTATATGTGTTTCACATGTTGATATAATCATCTTCGTCTCACAACTATGATGGAGCTATTCCAAAAGAATATGTGGAGTTAAGCAGAATGCTGCTTACAGAGGCTTGGATGCTTTAAAAAATTACTGTTCTTGGAGTGATGGTGTAGAATAAACAAGTCAAACTAGTTGAATATATGCAAATATTTTAGTTACGTGGCTGAATTGCACAATCAGTTGGAGATCTGTTGATTTCAATTAACTGTAATTTAAAATTCCCATTGGCAGTCGGTTGATGAAATTCTCTAGCTTGCATGTTCATACAAACATTTACATCCCTTTCTTGTTCCTGTCAAATCACAATTCCCCCTCTACCAATTAGAACATATGTACTGTGTTTTACTAGCTAAAAAAATCAAGAACAGTTGGATGGAGCAGACATCTGATGTATTCGCCTTCTCAAAGCTCATGTTAATTTTTAAAATTCACGGTGAAATTCCTGTGAGGTGCCAGTAGTGTGGGGCACTGTCCTTTCTTCTTTTTAAAGAATGCTTTTTTTCTCCTTGGGGGTTTACAAGGGGTGGGGGGAGAAGCAAATGGAAAGTGATTGCACACTGGTAACTTCTTTAAAATGGTTTCTATATTCTAATGACACTCAACCTCAACACTACTGATATTTCCATTGTTTAACATCCTATTCCATAGGTTCTGCTTAATATGGCAGCAGTAAGGAGGAATAGCTGAGAAGGGACAATATTTGATTTAAGTGATTGATGCAGCCTTCTCTAAGAAAAAATAAATAAATTAATGTTCCATCAGGGAGTGCTCTGGTCTTAATAGGTGAAATTATGCTGAAAATATCATTCTTAAAATATTTCAGCCTTTCTGTCTAAATGCATCACAACACATAGAGTGTGAAGCTCATTGCTGTTCATGTACTAGGTAATATCATCACATGATTGATGAGGAACATCCAGATAGCTCCTCCATAAAGAATGCTCTTATTTGTTAGCAATCAAATAAAATTAATGTTAACATTAAGCATTCAGGTGATCAGGGTAAGCTTTTTACTGGTGTGGGTGTGTGAGGAATGACCAGAGGGTTTGCTCTGGATGGTTGTTTAAGGTGAGATAAATTACTGGGGGGATGCCACTGAGTCCAGAAGAGACCTGGACTACAAACCTTGGCCAGCCTAAGGTATTTCTGTCCCCCAAAATGCTGTATCCAGGATGGTACCCTGCATTGAGCAGGGCTGCACCCTTTCTGCTTGTTATTGCCAAGAAATGTTGTTTTGGACTGTTCTTGCTCTGTCAGGTTATCATATATTTCTTACAAAATATAGGAAAATTATTCAGATGTTAATGAAGTTAATGATGGATTTAAAATTACTACTTCAAGCTAAACTTCCATCTACCCATTGTAGGTTCAGATTTATGAATTGGAGGAGCACAAGATAGAAACCTGGAGGGGTAAGAATATTTACTACTTGATACTTTACTAGGTTCTAATGTTTTTCAGCATAGTGGATTTTTAATTAATCATAGGCTTACCTTGTCTCTCTCTCTACATTTCAATGGAAGCAGAAATAGTAAAAGGTTCTCTTTTGGCTCCTGCTGCTTATTTTTCTATCTGAAACAGCACGTGGACTCATGATCTGGGCTATATAACACTTTGCCCCTCATTCATGATTGGCACCAACTTGCTCTTTAAGGAAGAAGAGAAAACAACTGGAGTAAGGCAGCATGTGTGGGATATGTGGAGTGGGAATGTACCTGAGAGAGGATGCCAAAGGAACAGGTGGAGTGAACTGAGGGGTGAGCAGAAAGCTCTGCCTGAGGGAGCTGCAACTAGAAATCCACGCGACATATGGGTGTGAAACAGAAGTGCTGAATGCAGGGAGGCAGCTTGGTGTGAAAAATAGACTCTATGCCATGAAAGAATACATGGAGATGCCCCATCCAGCAGAGCCTCATAGAGCCAGTAAAGGATTATTTGCTGTCATTGCAGTGACCCCTGGTGGTATTCAGCTTAGTGCTGCTTTTAAAATTTATGTCTTTTTAATGCCAGTATAGAGGAACGTGCATAAGTGGCAGAATAACTAAATACCTGTGTATATTTCTGTTTGTCTTCCATTTAATTTTGTACAGATGACTTCATAAAATGCTTTCATAAAATGTAATGTTTTTGTGTGAAGTGGTAACAGCCTGTTAATTTTCTGTCTGCAGAGCTTTATTTACAAGAGACATTTAAACCTTTAGTGAACATCTCCCCAGATGCAAGGTAGGATTTCACTGTTCAGTCTGCTTTGCTTGAAATACACTAACTCCATCTCAGCACTGAATTTAAGACTTCTTTACATACTAAGAAACAATTTATGTTGTAAACTGGAGTACAATAATGAAGAACAGTTTTTTAATGTAATCAGGAAGGAGTGAAAACTTTTATTTTTATTGTGAATGAGTGAGGACTTCTTTGATTACCCAAAGAAGAGAATTTGTAGTTGAACTTATGCCTTTTTATCAGCATAACTCTTTTGGTAAATGAACTCGACATGGGTCAAAATTAATTACCCCAAAACATGCCAAAAAAAGGCAATATGATGACACTTCAAGCTACTCTGCAAGTCCTGTTTGTTTCATGAAAATCAAAAATTGTAGAGAGCCTTTCAGCTGTGTTGTTCTCAGCAATCACAGTAATTGAACACTTAGAAGTACTTTTCAAAGCAAGTAACTTTCCTTAACTAAAGGAAAGACAATATCTGTTTGGCTTGGTCTGCTCTACTGCATGGTTGTGTTTCTTAAAATATAAATGACTTTCCTTTTCTTCTTGATGGAAGTTGAAAGAAATACTTTTTGAACTGTCATTATGCCTTATTTACTAAATGTAACTTGAGAGGGAGCTTTAGCTGACCACTTATGTCTTGAGTGCTACTTAATCTGAACTGGAGGGTGAGGTTCTGGTTCTTGCTTTCAATGTGTGGACTAGTCTAGTGATTATCTCAGATGTAATGACGTGCTGTATCCCCAGCAGAATTACCATTAAGTCATGAATAAGTTGCTCGGTTACATAGTAAGGAAAGTATTTTGAATGGTAGCTGGTGGCAAAGAATGTCATTAAGACAACAAAATAGTACAGCTGTTTTCAGTCAAAGGTGCAGCAAGAGAAGTCTTGCACTTAAGAAGATGCAGTAAGATGTTTAGAAAAGATTGAGGTGCATTAATTACAAGAACTCTCTATTTTTCACTGTTTGTCTCCAAACAAAAATACCCATTCTGTGTGCAGGGATCCTGTGAGCACAGCACTTGCTGGAAAAACAATTTACACTTGTGAAGAAGTATTTCTACTATACTTTATACCACAAAAAATCAGTTTCTATCACATTTTCTTACTGGTTTTAGATGTCCATGAGCATACAGTTGTTGATGTGTTTTACCAGCTGCAAAAATTAATTTGAAATCCCTTAACTTCTGTTTTCTCTAACATTATAGATAATGCAAATAATTATTCACATGGGCTTCATGGGGGTCTGTAAATCTGTGTATATATATATATCACTTGGCATTACTTGTTGTCAGCTAGAATTCATAAAAAAAATAAAATGTTTTTCTCCTCAGCCTTTTTGATGCTGTATATTCGTTGATCAAAAACAAAATCCACAGATTGCCAGTTATAGATCCAGTCAGTGGAAATGCACTTTATATACTTACCCATAAAAGAATCCTCAAGTTCCTCCAGCTTTTTGTAAGTATTTAAAGCTATGTTATGCTTAGCTGATTTTTTCCCCCAGAAGACATCTGATATAATTAAGCAATTTAAGTCCTAGTGCAGAAACCTCTTGATAAATTTCATTGTGTCTCTGTGTATCTTTTCTTGGTAACAGAGAAATTCAAGATTGACATAGGACCTGTACTTTTACCTTTTCTTTTAGTCCTTTAATGGAATCTGAACACCAAAGACTTGTCTATTGGAGTAACTTGCTCTCCTTTCTGTAACATCTCCTCAGCTTCAGAAGTTTGTTCCCATGAAAATAATTCATTGTCTCCCAGAGATGAGATTGTCATTATTCTCTGTGTTTGTCACAGGAATGCACAGGAGGCCAAACAAAGCAAGGAGAGTTCAGAATAAACATTCAGCGTAATGTTGTGCTGCCTCCTCCCTCCAATTTCAGAGGGAATGCCGTAGCTTAGGATCTAAAGCTTTTAGTGATGGGTTAAGAAAAAGAGCAAAAAAACTTAGTTACGTACTCTTAATTTAGAGCTGCTTTGAACAGAAACCCCAAGGTCTGAGCTTGTTTGAGCTTTCCATTAATGTGGTAGCAGGTTCCTGCAGTGATGTGTAACCATCCCTTGGAGTCTGCTGAGTGAACACAGACAACTACACTGTAAATACGTTCCTTCTGACTTTCCTAGATGTCAGAGATGCCAAAGCCTGCCTTTATGAAGAAGAACCTGGATGAACTTGGAATAGGAACTTATCACAACATTGCCTTCATACATCCAGACACTCCTATCATTAAAGCCTTGAATATATTTGTAGACAGAAGGATATCGGCATTACCTGTTGTGGATGAGTCAGGTGTGTGGTGGGTGTCGTGTACACAGAGGGGTGGTAAGACAGGTGGTTCTGAACCCTGGGCTGGTGGTGGGTGGGGGAAGAAGACAAGAAAGATTAAAAAAAGTAAATAAAAAAGGCATGAGGGAAGAAAGGGAATATAAACACTTATTCAAAATGTAGGTTGATAGGCTTGGAAGAACATAATTTAGTAGATTGCTTGGGGGGTTTTCTTTCTGTGTAGTTATAAGATAACAAATGAAAGCAGCAAGAAAACTGATTTTGTATTTTAAGCACTTTGTTAACTTTTGCTTTTCTATTTTAGGAAAAGTTGTAGATATTTATTCCAAATTTGATGTAATAGTAAGTATATCTCTTAAATTCAATTACATATTTTATTTGCAAATAAATTTTTAATACAACAGTTTTGCTTATTGTGTGCCTTAGGCTGTAGTTAACAAACTGAATGAAACAGATTCAATTCACCCTGCACAGCATTTTTTTTTAATTGCTACTTTTTATTTAAGTTATTCTCAGTAGTACTATCTGCACACAGTCATCTACTGTTCTGGATGTTACCCAAAATTAGATCTGGCTGTACTCTTGTGAAAAAAGAGGACATAATCCAGAGGAGGGAATCAAAGCTGGTGAGAGGGCTGGAGGGAATGTCCTGCAAGGAGTGGCTGAGGACTCTGGGTGTGTTTGGTGTGGATGAAAGGAGGCTGAGGGGTGATGACCTTGTTGCTCTTGAGGCTTCCCCGGAAGGGGAGGCAGAGAAGGAGGTGCTGAGCTCTTTTTCCTGGTATCCAGTGACAGGACGTGGGAATGGTTCAAAGCTGCACCAGGGAGGTTTAGATGGGACATTAGGAAGCATTTCTTTACCAAGAGGGTGGTCAAACACAAAGAGGTTTCCTAGAGGGGTGGTCCATGCCCAGTGTTTAAGAGGCATTTGGACGGTGCCCTTACTAATATGCCTCAGCTTTTGATCCTTCCTGCAGTGCCAGGCTGTTGGACCAGGGGTTCATTGTAGGTCCCTTGCAACTGTTCTGTCCTGTTCTTTTTATGCTTGTCTCTGTTTTTGAGCTAGGATTTTCTTTTTCCAGCTGCTGCCGTTCCACAGCCTGTTTTCAAAGAGAATGCAGATTTCCCCATGCAGTTTGAGTACTTTGTACAGCTTGACCTTCTCAGTGATGTAAAAACTACTTGGCCCACTCCTTTGTGAGTCTCTGACTCCAGAGTATTGCATCTGTATTCCTTCTGGTTTGCATCTAATCCAGGACACTGTTTCTGGCTTTCCCTCAGTACTGCAGTAGTGTAGTCAGATCCACAGCATGATTTACCAACCTTGGAGAACAAGAGCTCTGCTATTCTCATGGCTTCCAGAAACCTGAAAAACATACCTATTTTTTTATCCCTGTCCCCTCCCAGCTGTATGGACCTGTCTTCTAATTGCAGCATTTGACAGCTATATTATTTTCTAGAGATTTAAGTGCCCAAGTTGCTTATTCCACCAACCAGCTGAGCTAATGAAGAATCCAGGTGTCTGAAACCTTGCCCCAAATGCATTCAGTAATATGGAGAATAATCCCACATGGAAATTCTTTAAGCTTATAAATATCTCTGGCTGCAAACAGTGCTTGTAATACCGAAAATTTCATGGTGTCACTGCTCTTGCCTGTCATTTCTAGGCATTTGTCTTTGTTCTTTGGGATTCTCTGCTGTGTAAGATCCTGTTCTGCCTTAAAAGCTGGTCAGGGAATAGGCAGTAAGACACCAAAAGTAAGAGGGTTCCTCATGTTTTTCACTTTTTTTTCTCATTTTAAGTGATGAGGCAACAAAAATTAATAGGACTTCTAAGAGTTGTTGGATCATTTATTTGGAAAAAGTATGTATTGGGATCAGGAAAAAAACCCCACACTGCAAAGGCTTTAGGATATAATTCTTGCTCCCAACTAGTAACATGGGAGAGAGTCATGGCATCTATCAATTACCTGGGATTTTCCTCACATGGACTAGTTTGTTTATGAAAGAGGGGGAAAAATACTCTGTTCTTAAAAGATAATCACCTCTTAGGCTTCAAGGTTTTCATCAGTCTTCTTCAACCTGATCTTTTAAAGAAAAGAGAAAAACAAAATGTAATCTGAAGTATAATCAGGTTCTTGATTGGAGAAACCTGGGAATGGAGTGAGGGTGTAGAAACAGCTTTATATGGCACTAGTTATTGTGTGTAGGGTAACACACTCTGCAAACTGAATTTGCCCTACACACATGAGGCTTTTTAAGTTCTCCCAATGTCCTTCATTAGGACTTAGTTAAATGGGTTAACCAAAAGTGCTTTTATCTGCATGAGCATCTCAAACCTGTCTTGTCACGCTCAGTGTAATTCAGTCAAAAAACGTGATCCATCACAGTATGTTCTAGCCAAAAATTAATTCAATTTTATTGCTTGGTCCAGTGTTTTCATTTGAAAGGTCTCTCTTTGTTCTTCCTTCAGTGCCTCAGTAGCAAAATCAGTAGGCCAGGGTGTGCCAACAGTAGCAAAATACCACTATGGTCTCAGCTACACAGAGAGCTTTTGCAGGTCTGGACAGAGTCCTCTCACCATAGGTATGGTCCTGTTCTTAAAATGAGAGTTGAGAATGTCAGCTTTCAGATTCTTTTAATCTCTTCCTTTTCATGGTTGTGATGGGGTTTCATCTCTAGTATCCTTGTAGTACTTACTAAAATACACCCAGGCACACACATTGTCGTCGAATGACAGTGCCAGCTGAGTCCAGGAGAGGGAGTTTGAGCCCGTAAATTAGAAAGGTGCAGAATTAATTTGCTCTCTTAGGTCTCAGTCACTAAGATCTGCTCCATGGATGGTGTTCAGAGCAGTTGGTGTCCTCCCCCATCCTATGCGAAACAAACAACAAAACACCCTGTATATTCTGTATAGACTAAAATCTGAAGAACTTCACCTTTATATTTTCTACTCGTGGTAAAAGCAGGGTGAGTGACACCACGTCAAAGATCAGGTAGCAAAGTAAGGAGGTTTTCATTGGCCTAATGGATATCACCAAACAGTTTGATCAATTAATCCAGTCTGTCATATGTTGTTTAGCATAATCGCATGCTTGACAGTTCCCAGAAACCGAAGCTGAAAAGCATCTGCTTTGTATAATATGTGACTTGGAATGGACTCATTTTACTTTAGAAATGTGTATCTACTCGATGGCAAAATATTTATTTAGTGCTTTACTAAGTGCTGAGGTGCCTGATGGGCCTTGGGTTTGCTTTTTTTGCAGAACCTTGCTGCTGAAAAAACATATAATAACCTAGATATCACGGTGACACAAGCCCTACAGCACCGCTCGCAGTATTTTGAAGGTGTTGTGAAGTGTAGTATGCTGGAAACATTGGAGACCATTGTGGATAGAATAGTGAAGGCTGAGGTGAGTCCCTTTGCTAGAAGTTAAAAGTTGGAGTTCTAAACTGAAAAACAGTACAAAATTATCCTTTCTACATTGTGATTACCTGGTGAAAGTATTTTTTAATAACTGCATGTCTTAGGTGTCAGTTTGCTTTTCAGACTTAGAAACCTGGAGGGATGTGCAAAATATTTTGTTGTACCTGTTAAAATATTCAGTTATTTGCATTTCTTTTTTGTGACATTAACTGAACTGAATGCAAAGCTTTTTTGAAGGGAACAAGTTTGTTCCAACCTTGCCATAAGTAATTTGTTGAACTCATTTACAGCTTGGCTTAGGAAATCTATTGGGTGCAATTGGTTGATGCAGACGGATTCCTGCACTGTTCTTGTAGAAATGCTGTGAAACAGGGCTGGAAAATAAATTCTTGTGAGGAAGCCTTCAGAAACTGCTCTTGTAAACCATTTATCTGTGTGCCCTACATTCTTTTGGTGCTGTTTATCCTTTTTGTTACTACTGGGAACTTTCTTAAACAAGAAGGCAAATGAGTGTGGAGGTGAATGAGTATGTAGGTTTTCCTCCCCTGTATTACGAGTTTCAGGTGTCTCTGAGGTGTGATCAGCAATATTTATATACTTTAAGCTCTTCAATTACAAGATTTGTTTCTTTATCCATCTTCAGGGCTGTAACCAGTGATACATTTGATATGAGGAAAACTTCCACTTTGTTAACAACCCCTCCATTAGGCAATTTTTACTTGTAGCTTTCTGCATTTGCTTGAGCTTCCTCCTGGAAGGGAATAATTTTAGCATTGCTGATATACAGATTTCAAATTTGGTTTATTTTGTTACTATCTTAAGAAGCTTTAGACATTTGTGTTTGAAGAACAACTCCTACCCTCTGGTTCAGTCTAAACACAGTGAGATTACATGTAAAAATGAGTCAGTCAAAACTACAAGCTATTTTTAGCTGCCAGAGAAGTGCTTGATCTTACTAGAAATTAAAGAAATTAAACAATCACATTGTCCCTTTTTCCTGAAGTAATTACACCGAGAGAAGAATAAAATTACTAAATATGTGCATTTACAGAAACTAATACACTCAAATAGCACTAACATGATCCCAGATATCACCAACATAGTTCCAACAAAAAGAAAACACAACCATATTGTCTCTCAATAGTGAAGAGAGAGAATTCTTTTGGGTAAAAGAAAAGCATGTGGTAGGCTCTCAGCTTTGGGCTTTTTTTGGGATCTCTTACTTAGCAGCTGGTTCAGCTGTGATGTTCAGGTTGTACAACCCTGTGCCCACTTGCAGCAGGTTCTGCTGCCAGGACTGACATCAGGGCACTCTCCTGGTTCCGCAGTGGCCTTTCACTGCTGTGGCCTGTTGTCAGGATATAGGAGTATCCACCTACTTGCCCTACTTTAGGACTGAAGTTTTGTCACAATCAGTTGAAAACAAATTGAACTGTGTAGCCTCATGATAAAAATTAAGTTAAAACCAACTAGGACATGTCAAAATACAACCACTTCCAGTGCTTTGCCCGTCTCTACTGTGAAAGACAAAGTATGTTTCAGAAGGAAGCCTCATTTTATTATTACTGTATCTAATGTTTTGAGATCACAGGCTGAGTTGGGCAGAGGCTGTAAGCTGGGGTAAAGTGCTTGATGCAAGTGCCACTTTCTGAGAGCAGAAGTATTTTGAAGACCTAGATCTTGACTTACCTGTCACTTTATATCTGATTTGTTGCCATGTCAGACAGCTGTGTACTGTTTTTGTTTATGTCGGGCAAGCATGTTTGTTTTTCTTTGCTTTGGCTCTACCTTTGAAGGAGGTACGTGTATCTCAAGCTCTGTTCCCTGCTGGCAGGTTCATCGTTTGGTGGTAGTGAATGAAGCCGATAGCATTGTGGGGATCATCTCCCTTTCTGACATCCTACAGGCTTTGGTACTCACACCTGCAGGTATGGAGCTGACCTTGGCCACAAGACACTGGGACTGAGTACACCCTGCTGGGCTTAATGTGTTTCACAGCCATAAACCTTTGATTTTCAACTTTTGTAACTGCTCTGTCATAGTTGTTAAATGCACTAATCATTTCTCGTCAGGAAGAAGCTGACAAAACACTGTCGGTCTCACTGAGGAGGGCAAGCAGAAGCTTCATGAATGTCACTGCTGTTCATGTATCTTCTTTTTAGGGAAAGAAAAGGTCTCACTGTTTTAACAGGATGAAGTTGAGTATGTAATAGGAAGAAACTCTTCACTGTGAGGGTAGTGAGGCCCTGACACAGGTTGCCCAGAGAAGCTGTGGCTGCCCCATCCCTGGAAGTGTTCAAGGCCGGGTTGGACGGGGCTTGGAGCAACCTGGGATAGTGGGAGGTGTCCCTGCCCATGGCAGGGGGGTTGGAACTGGATGATATTGAAAGTCCATTCCAACCCAGGCCATTCTGTGATTCCAGACAATACCTAAAATAGAGTCTCCCACACCTTCCTGAGTTTCTGTACTCTGGGCAAGTGTTCCTTGTGTGGATGCAGCTGTGCTTTCCATGAGCTCTGCAAAACCTTCTCCTTGGAGCCCTTCAGTTGTCCAGCTGTGCTGAGGGGTTTGGTTGGCACAACTTATGTCAGAGACACAGGTTTATTTCTGCTACTTTCATCTTGGTTGTGGGGGACTTGTTTAGTTGGGGTTTGTTTGGGTTTGGTTTGAAGTTTTTCCCAAGTCCAAACCCGCTTTGTGTTCTTAATTGTAACTTCACTTTGGTCACATAAATCACTTCAGTGTCACAATAACTAAAGTAAGGCCTTCTCTTTTGGCTTCGTGAGGAAGACAAAAAATGTCTTGATTACAATTTTGGCTCAAAAAACCCCCAAAAATTCAGACTAAACAATGGAGCTGGATATGTCCTTCAAATAAGAAAGTTTGAATCTGAGTTTAACTGGCATCTCTTACCTGCCCTGGTAGCTAATGTAATTATGTTAAAGTGCTTTTTCTCTGTAGGTTTTTAAAAAAAGTTAATGTAGCTTCTCTAAATAGTAAGATTGTTCCTCTGAAAGTAAGTAATTACTTATACTGCTGGAGGTATTATGTCAGTGCATATGCTTTCCTTTAATGACTTAGAGCAAGTAACCCAGCTCTCTGTGAAAGGTATGGCTGAGGATGAGAAATCAGTCCAAAGGTCAGGATCAAATGGAATCATGTCCTAGAGAGAGAATGGAGGGGTGTCTGTCCCTCCAGGAGGGAGATGTAAAGCCAGGCAGAGGAGGGAGTTTCCTCCATGACTGGAGGGTAGGAGGATCCAAGGAGAATGGAACTTAAATAGAGCAATGATTAGACAGGAAAGATGCATCTGGGTATTGACAGCCAAGGAGCCTCGTTGTACTGGAATTACATGGACACCTACCTTGCACCTCTGAACTGATACAAAAGTGCTCTGTAGTTAATTGGGAGGGGCAGTCCCTGCTCCCAGACTGTGGGCTGTGCACTGCTGGTGTTAGCATGGGGCAGCACCACACCGAGAGCTCGGTGAGCTGCTGTAGCTCATTGATCCAACAGGAAGCTGAGCCAGCAAAAAAAGCTGCCGTTTTGTCCTCTTGGCACACTGAACTGGCTCACAGAACAGTCTGGTACTGGGGTTGGAGCCACAGAGAGGGCCGGGTCATGCCATGGAAGAGGTGAGGTGAGGGAAGGCATTTTTTGGGAGCAGTCAGGCTTTAGATTGCATTTCCACGGGCAACTGCCCAATTTTAAACTGGGATTTGTCTCATGAAGGGGGGATGTCTGTGATATAAATCTAGTTTGTAGAGCTTGGAGTGGATGTGTAAGAACGCCAGATAAATCATGCTCTAAAACTATTAATTTCACATACTGGAAGGGAAAATTTATTGACTGGCAGGAATTGAGACCAGCCTATGTTAGGGAAAAAAATTACCAGTTGTGATGTATTTAGTGACTCTTTCAGTGTTTGATTATACATTACAAGTAGCAACTCCAGGTTGCTGGCAAGAGATTGTTGCTCTCTAGAGCTGGCTGCTGAAGCCAAGCTCACCATAGGGTTCAGTCGCTGCCCAGCGTGGTTTGAATACCTGGAGAAGAGGGGAGGTGCTGTGCATTCCTGCTGAACGGATCTCTGGGATCCCTGCTGCCAGCAAAGTGCCTCTGAGCAAGGAAAAGTGGGTCCATCAACACTGTGTACTCAAACTGAGTTCTTATATAGTTTGTGCTCAAGCAGGGCTTCATCTTTTTGGGGCTCTAAGCTGAGGGACAGGTTTGGGCTGTGGCTTTTTGGTTGGGGATTTTTAAACTATTTTCTTTTGTGTGTGATGGGGAGAGTCTTCAAAGGCACTTGGAGTAACTTCCCGGAAGAGTTACTTAGACTTACCGGGTGGAGTCAGAAGCAGTGACGGTCTCGAGGCCTTCCTGGCTCTGTTTGCTGTTGGCATTCAGCAATCCCGCAGTATATTCTTTATAAACGCTATATCCAGGACTAAGATTTTGGTACCATGGCCAGAGAAGGTTCCAGCATTTGGGATGAGCAGTGCCTTTCCTAAGCCCAGTGCTGTGAGCCAAAGGAAATCACCCCTGCTTTCTTCTTCTGTTCACAGGTGCCAAACAGAAGGAGAATGAGAGCGAATGACTGCTGTGAATGTACGTGTTTGTAGGAGAACTTGAACAAAGTTTCTGGGTCAAGTTTGTCTCAAGAGCAGTGACTGCAATAGAACAGAGCAGGATGGTTGAGAATGTGTATTGGGACTTAGTGATGGATGATGAGTCTCTTCCCCCAGTGATGTCGCAAAAAAAGCAGCATGACAAAAGCTTATGTTAAAATGTAGGCTCATATTTCAAAATGTCTTCAAAACATTTGTTGGAAGACTTCACATGATGTCCTTCATTAAAATGCACTGTATTCTGAAACTTTTTCATTTTGTATTTGACAGAAGTCACTGGTCAGCAATGGATATATGTGACATAAGGCAAGTGTATGGCATATTCATATCATAGTGCCTTATGTCAAAATTCAGCAATATGTCATCACTGTTGCCCATCACTGTCAAAGGAAGTGTTGTGCTAAACGAGACACTGTATTTGAATGTGAAAGTCTTTAAACCTAAAACCAAATCAGTTTCAGTTCTCATTAGATTTGTCATAAAGGCTGTAATTTGGGTATCGGTAGACTTCTTTAAAACTTCAATGACAGTTTTGTGTTCAATGTTGCATTCTGAACTGAAATGTAAAACAAGACTGATTTAAAAACAGCTTTATTTATTTTTACTTTCATGACAATTTTTTACACATCTTTGGTGGATAGCTAAAATTTCACCATATCCATTAATAAACTGTTGATTGTTATACAAACAAGTGGGAGATTTTTCTCATTATTTAAAACTTTGGAGTTGCAGAAGCTGTGGCCTCTTGATCAGTCCGTGTTACTTGAGCTGAGGATTTCAGAAGCATGGATTGCAAGTGATCTGTACTGTCATACCCAGGCACTGTGGAGGAAGTGAGGTGCCAGAGGACAATATTTTCACCTGTATTAAAGTGTAAAATGACGTTTGTACAACAAAAACCCGAAACTTTTTATTGTATATGATTTGTACAGAAGCGGAGCAGTGAGGAAAGCTGTGGGGTATTTGCTAATGTAAACGTACTGTAAAGTTTGAAGATGAGACTTTTATAATTGTAGATTCTTGTAGATGGAAGACATTAAACCCTACAACATGAGTTTGGTTTTAGCGGTTCGTGCCAAGTTCTTTCACGTGTCTAAGTGTACGTGCATCTTGATTAGTGTAAACTATTAGAGGCACTCCTGTTTTCCCTCGACTTCAAAGGTGGCTTATGCTAATGGAATAATGCAGGCAGGACTTTTGTACTGTGTTTCCAGCCTGAATACTGCACTGGGATAATGCAGTAAATGGATCCATTATTTTTCCATGTATAAACTGAGGTAAAAGGTGAACAGTTTTCAGTTTGCTTATAAAATGTGAGAGTTTCAGTAGTAATGAAAAACTCTTTCTTCAGAACTATTCACCTTTCTGTAAGAACTTTAATTTTGAACTAAATTTGTGAAAAATTTCTTGCAGGTCCCTTTCATGTCTAAAAATACTACTGTAGTACACAATGGGAACTGTTCACTTAGACTTTATCTCACTTTCTTACCCTGTGAAAAACATTGCCAAGTCTCCTCCAACACCTTCTCTGAACTGGGTAAATATTGACTCTGTTCCCTGCAATCGCTGATGGTGTTGAATTGGAATAGCTGCTCTGGCCTAAGAGCAGCGACCTCGGGGGTGGTGCTGGCTGCTGCCATCAGAGGTGACATCAGCACAGCTCTGATTATCTCGGGAGATGGACTGATTGGGACTAAAAATAGTGGCTCTCAACCTTCATAGGGTGTGTGGAGGGATAATTTGTGGTAGCTAACTGAGTAAGGGTAAGTGGGCAGCAGGGCTGCCTGCAAAAGCCACAGAAACCATGTAAAAAATCCAGGATAGGGCTCCAGCATGGGCACTGTAACCTCCTCTGGGGAGCTGGGGTGGCAGGGGCTTGCCTAAATGGATTGTGAGATCTATCACTCATCTGCATCAGCATATTCTTCAGTCCTGTAGTCAAGATATTTTTGAAGATGAGGGAGGAACCGCTGATTTGTGCTTGTTTTTATGTATTTTGCAGCACAAAGTCTTCTGGCCCTGTTCCACAGAGACAGCTTTGCATGCAGCAGTAAGCAGAAAGCCAGAATGAATTTGCAGTTTTCAGACAACCACGTACAGACTTCTAGTGTAAGGTTACTACAAGTGCTGTTGACATGCTGTGGACTCAGGACCAGCAAAATTATGGACAGCAGCAGTGATACAAAACTGTGTTTAGAGAATTTTCTCCCTTACTACCTGGGATTCAGTTCTGAAATCTGCATTTGTGAGGGGCAGAACCACAGTGTGACCCCACAAACATGGACAAACAGCAGTGCCCTCAAAAAGGTGCCTGGCTTGTACTGGCACAAGTGCCAGTGCTGATGCAGTAAACAAAGCTGAAGAAATCGTGTCACTTTTAATACAGATCAGTTTTCTACAGAGCTAGAAAAATGCTTGTTCCAGCATAAGGGAGAGAGGGGAGTAAGTAAATGAGGGTAGAGAAAGGAGGGGTGACTCAGCAGTGCTGCTGCATGTTCCAGATTAAAGGGACAGTGCAACTAAAACTTTGGTCTAGGACTCTCCACAGGGCTCATGAGAGGCCCCAGGCATGGAAAAGATTTAATAGAATGTCATTAAACTCCAGTTGTTGCACGTTTTTCCGTCTGGACAGGCAGCAAGCAGTACCTGCAGATCTGAGACCACTGCGACAGCTCCAGGTGTTCCCTTTCCTTCCACGGTCAGGGCCATGCTGCAGATGGAGGTGGCAGTAAGTAAGTGTCCCCCATGACTCCTGAAAGCCTGTTCAGTAGGGCAGATGAAGAAATGGGTTCTGTTCTAACCAGCAGACCTCTACACATGTCTGATTCCTGTGCTCCCCTGTGCGTTTCCTTGCCCAGCAAGAGATGTCTGTGAAAGATAATTTTTCTGAAGGGCTCCTTGGTCTGGGAAGGGCTTTTAGCTGCTCTGGATATTTTTAGCTGTTCAGGCGTAAGAAGGTGTTTCTTACTAGACTTCAGTATTTTTCAGTATCTAGAGATGCTCTGAAATAACTGAGGAAAAGTCACCCTTTGCTGGCATTGATAACTTGACTGACGAAAACATGTCCCTGTTTTACTTCTGGAATGCTTTAGTTAAAAGGTCTGAGATCACACTGTATTTGCTGTTCACTGGGAACTGAACTCCAATTGTGTATCCGAGGCCTTTTCATCTTTTCTTAAGGAATACTGTTCTGCTGGGAATGTCTGGGTAACACAGAGAGAACCGGCCTCTCTTTCCGAGGCCTGAGCTCTTGTCCTCACAGGAGGAATCTGACTGAAGTGGTTCCAAGACTCCACACTGAGAACACTCCTTGCCATTTTTAGAGAGACCATAGGCTAAGCTGGAGTTTCTCAGTTTTGGTCCAAGTAGAAGTGAAACCACGTGTGCTTAATCCTGTCTCACAGCAGGCTCTGTAGCTGCTCACACTGAGCTCTCCAGTCAGCTTCAGAATAACCAGTTTACGTCTAAAGTTTCTGTGAACTTTCACCCATATTGAACACTTATTAAGGGTAATTTCCAGAGGAAAACGCCATTCTGAATAATTTAATATTACCCTTGTGCCCACATAATGTATTCATGCAAAAAGAATGTTCTGCAGACACTGCTCTTTACTCTTCAGGTCTTAATTTAAATGTGGTTTTGAAAGTCACTTTTTAAGTACCCATTTGTTCTCTGGTGGTTGCAGTCAGACCTGTTCCTGCTGAAGTGGATGGGAAAAGGTGACCTGTACTCATACATCAAACTCATTCCTTCAGAAAAAAAGCATGGAGTGTGTCCCTGCCAGCTGCATCCCAGGACCTCTATGGCATCAGCCTGTCATGTCAGTAGCCCCTGTGAACTGAATTCGTTCCTTAATTTCCTTCTACAACTTTCTGCCAGTGCTTCCATCTGAATATTGGAAAATGCGATGACTGAAAAGGCAGGACGGAGCAGGAACAAGTGTAAGGCTGAACTGAGTGCACTTCGTAACCTCTGCAGGCAGCGAGGGCTGTGCTGTGCCTGTGGGAGCACGCCCAGCGCAAACACTGGACACACTTCAAAACACCTCGCCGGGAAGGTCCGGGTTTGCTGAAGGACGGCAGGGAATTGTGCTGGTAATTGCTGCTGCAGGAATTGAAGGTTCGAGTCAGAGCTGTTCTGCGCTTGGGAGATGAGTAGCTGGGTGTTTGTGGGTTTGCACGTATGGGATTAGCATAGAAATACTTGACTGTTGAGTGGCGTTTGCCACATGAAATTCATCGTGGGTTTTCCTCCATCATTGAAAAGCAGATACAGGCAACAGAGGAAAGTCCTGTTCCTTTCCCCCAGCCTCCCTCAGCACCTTGTTCCTGATCTCGCCACAGACAGACACCACCAGTGCTTGCAGTTCTCCCCTGTGGCATGTCCTCTTGCAGAACCGTGGCCATACCTGATGCGTTGCATTCACTGACCATGTTGTTAACTCATTTACAGGAGCACTAATGTCATTTATCAGCTGAACTGCTCCAAAGGCTATGTTTGATTTGAAGGAGGATCTGGTGAAGGGAGACAGAGAGCAGGCCTGGAGGGCAGCCAGTGCACGGCACACGTCACTCGTCCCAGAGTTCTCTGAACCCTTGGTAGTTCACAGCACAACTTGCACTCGCTGTAGACATGGAGAGGCTGCAGTAGGAGCAGGGGATGTGCAGGCAAAGCCCTAATCCCTAATGCTTGGGACGCTATGGAATGCTGCACTGGGAAAACACGACCTGAACTTCACACATGGATTGTTACAGGGGATTTCAGCAAAGGGTCCCTTGGTGTGTGAGGCTGCTCAGCCCTAAACATACAAACAGTAAGGGTTCAGATAACACACAGTGCTTGGATTAGACATTCCCAGCCACAGGTGGGCTCTCCCTCTGCACCAGAGCACTCCAGGAATTGTTTAAGCTTCACCTGGGCAGGAGAAACACAACAACAGCATTCCCATGATCCAGATCCTCCTGTCTCTGCTTAAGCTGCTGCCACTTGAGTGGCAGTGTCCCACAGTGCTCCCAAAGGCCATCAGCAGTGACACCCAGTCTTAGAACGTGGAAAAACAACACAGTTCCCTGAAAACTACATTTGCCTGTATTTTGAATGTCCCACTGAAGAGAGAACAAAGCACATGACCCTGATGGAGCAAGGATTGTCAGCCAATTCCTTCCAAAGAACCAGTGGAAAGCAAGAAAGTTAAAGGGTTTTCTTCAAATCTAAAACAAACTCATGCCCAGAAGGGATGAGTTGTGCATTTCTGCTGCAACACAGGCTGACAAGCATGAGGTGAGACAACTCCATTGCAATCTGAGGCAGGAAATAGAGCCACTAAAGGAGAGGAGTGGAAACCCTGTAGGAGTGAAGTCCCCTAAACAAGCACAGAGGGAGCAGGTGCAAGTTAACAGAAACAAATATACAGGCAAGGGCCCAAAAGGTGAGCGGGGTAAGAAAAAGAGAGTAAGGGGAAAGACCTAGTCAGAAGAAGTGGGGTGTCAAGGAGGGAGCAAAACCAGAAACCCTCACAAATGAAGAAAATACTGATGCTCACCAGCACATGGCGGGGTATGGATATATATTCTGAAAATGCACATTAGGCTTCACTGGAGTAAGAAGCACAGTGCCAAAATACAACAGGCAAATAGGAACTGTAAGGAGCTGGAACTACCACAAACCTCACCTATGTTTTCCAAATCCATGTATGTCATTGGAAGGTAGTTCTTATCCCTGTTCTCTCAGCCCTCTGGCTCAGTAAGGAGCCCAAATTTTGGGCCATGACATGGCTCCAGAGGGAGCGAGTGCCGAGATGGTGGCACAGCTGCAGGACTACACAAGGGATGGTCCTGCAGGATTATGGCTCCTGCAATCCTTGTCCTTTATAAAACACTCATGCCCTTTAAAACACACAAGGCAAAAAGGAATGTGGTGATGAACATCGGGCAGGACAAGGATCTGCATCTCTGCATCTCCTGGAGAGCTTTGAACAGCATCCCTGTTCTCAAAGGCTGGATATCCACAGGCTACTCTTTCTCCACTGGCCCCCCAAATCCCACCATGTGGTTGGGTCGCACCAATCCCTACAGTGTGATGCTCTAGGGCTGTGATGAGGTTGGAATCTACTGCTGGGAGTGGACAAGAGAGGCTAGACACGGAGAAGGAGCACACCGAGTTATATCCACCACAGACATTGCTGACAAAGTGCATAAAGCCCGTGTTTTCTCATGAAATGACTATCCTTCCATCGTCTACCTCTTACTGAAGGCTGTTATTCCTGCTGTCTCACAGGTTGCCAGCACTTATCCTATAAAACCCCATAATCCAGGAGGTGAAGGGTATAATTAGACTATCCAAAAAAATGCAGGTATCTCCTAGAAGCCTGTCTGCAACATCTTTTGTGTACAAATGGCTTTCTTTTGCTTTAGTTTCCTGCCCTCTCGCCAGGTTAGATGAACACTAGTGCATGGGAATGGGTGGCTGAGATCAGGGGGAACCCAATCCATCCCCCTGAGCATCATCCAGCTGTTAGGTTGGTTTAGCTGCACGTTAGGTATCAGTGTGCACCAAAAAAGGCAAGATGCGTATAAAGAAAATTACTTCTATCGTTCACTTTCCAAGAAAACGTGGAAAGGGTGGCTATTAACTAAAGGTGTTCAAAATTAGCGGGGGGAAGATAACTTCCCTGTTCTCCTTGTCCTTCTTCCTTAAATTCTGCATCGCCCGAGTGCTGCAACCACCAGCAGCACACACACTTCTCAAAGTGGGAAACTCTCCTCCGCTTGGATCTCACAGTGAACCATTCCCAACCCCCCAGACACCCCCTGCCCCACCCCTCGTATGCAATTCCCAGCCCTTTATCCACGCTGGGATCCCATGTTTTCCCCGTGGGTTCTCTGTGTGCGCAGGGAACGCTCTGAGGAGGCACCGGGATGGTTTTAAACAAAGGCCTGGGATGCGGAGCGACCCTTCCCGGGATGTGGAGTCCTTGGAGCCTGCAGGGATGTGGAACGCAGGGCAGAGGAGCAGCGCAGGATCCCGGTCCCGGGGAGGAGCCCCCTGGGAGGGGGGCAGGGACGAGGCTAGGGAGGAGGATGGGGATAGGGATGGGAATGGGAGTAGGGACTAGAACGGGGATGAGGATGGGTGAAGGGATGGGGACAGGGATGGGGATGGGAATAGGGATGGGAAAGGGGATTGGGGCAGGGATGGGGCAGAGGTGAGGATAAGGATGGGGATGGGGACAAGGATGAGGATGGGAATGGGGACGGGGATTAGGGCAGGGATAACGATGTAGGTGAGGATAAGGATGGGGATAGGGACGGGAATGGGAATAAGGACAGGGATGAGGACAGGACAGGGATAAAGGGATAAGGACAGGGATGGGGACAGGAATGGGGACAGGGATGGGGACAGGGATGGGGACAGGGATGGGGACAGGGA
>VWZF01004173.1:430398-490200 GCA_013396755.1 Sclerurus mexicanus | reverse complement strand
GAGGAGGCCCCGCCATGGCGGCGCCGCAGGGCCGCGGCAGCCTGGCCTTAATAGGAAGTGTGCCAGCCCCTCTGCTCCCGCTCGGGGCTGGGGAACCGGGCAGGGCAGGGCAGGGCAGGGGGGCCCGGCCCTTCCCGGTGCGGCCCCGTCCCGCGGGCGGCTGCGAGCGGGGCCCTGCTCGCCGGGCAGGCTGCGCGGGGGACCCCAGTCCCACCGCGGGACGGGCTGTGCCGCCTCCCCCGGGGGTCTCTGCTGGGGCTGGGGGTGCCGGGGGCCCCGGGGGGGGTGTGCCCCCCCGCAGGTGCTGCTGCCGCATCCCGCACATCCAGATCCGCCAGGGAACCTCCTGGAAGCGTCCAGCGCTTGTAGGAGTTGATAGAGGGGGGGTTTGCTCCGTGCGTGTCGTCCCTTTTTGCCTCCTGCGTGGTTTGGGATGTTCCAGGGATCTTAAAGCAGTGCTTTTCGATCAGACTTAAAAGCACGGATCAACGTGGGAGAAGAACGGGAGATGCTGCAGAGGGACAGCGTGCTGCTGTGAAAGGGGTTTTTGCATTTAAGTAGTGACTGAATCAGTAATCTGCCTTGTGTTAGGCACTCGGGAGGAACAACCCGTAAAAAAGAGGGTTTTTAAAGATTTAAAACACCAGGCTAATTAATCAGGGCTGTTTGTTGCACTTTGTGCATAACTGCAGCCTGCCTTTGAGACAGGGTGGTGTAAGAAGGATGCTGAATTTGTCCAGTCCTTAAGCAGAACAGAGAGTAGCAGATCAACCCATTTGCATCCCTTGCTGTGGTCTGTTCACTGTGATATGTGTTATGCTTTCTTTCCTCTTTTCTCCTTTGAGCTCTGGTGGCAACAAGCGATGGGCAGTGTGAGTGAGAAGGGAGAATGCCTGGAATTTCTGTCCTCTAGGAGTCTGTGATGGGGACTGAGTGTACTGTTGAGCTTTGATCATTCATCTGTTGACACTGACAACCAGCATTGAAAAAATCGGATGGTAATAGGGTGTATAATCAGTTGAGACAAACAGAAATAGTGTGGTGTTGTTAGTCTGGAGGTGATGGGAGCAGTGGTACTCGCGTGGAAAGGATGGGCAAAAAGTGACCTAACTGTTAAAACCTACTGCTGAACTTACTCAAATAAAGTTTTCTGTCACTAGTGCAGAATTAGGCTTGATGGAACAAGGCCAGTTTTATTTGGACACCTACGAGTTGTATGAACATAGGATTAAGAAGGGGGAGGGGGAATCTGGTTTACTGGAATTTTCCTTTCATTGTCCTTCACAACTCTGTGTTACCTCTTAGGTAAAAATTTCTCATGTTAAAGTGGAAAAGTTACTCCTCTTAAATACGGGAGCATTAAATTTCTTCACAAATCGTTATGTAAAAGTTCAAGCAGCAGAAATGAGTCATTGGGGTTTTACTTCCATCTTGTAAAGCTGGTAGAAAAGCAAGTAAGTTAAACTGTGATATTTAGGCTGGGTTCCCTGCTTGCCCAAATATGCCTCCTAAAGGCAAGCGGGATGGGGACTTAGTTTGGCCTTGGGGGAACTTTTGAGTATTTGTCTGGCTTTGTATTGTGATGGCAGGAATATTACTTGAACCCTGGGTAAGAGAGGAACTTGCTTTAGGACAAGTTTTTGGGTGGTAGAAAAGGAATAGCATTTCTTTGGGGGAAATACAACATTGTATAGAACTAATGTTCACTAAGGTGGGGAATAATTCCGGAATCTGAAGTAGTGGAAGGAAATGCCTTCCAAATTTCCTTTTATAATTATGGAACTGCATTGTTTTGCCACTAACATTAACCTTGACCCTGAAGTGAGGGAGGGTAACTGTGGCAAGTTGTAAAATGTTTACAGTTTCATGGGTTGGCAGTAATGTGAGGTTGGGGTGCTCCCCTTGTAAGGACAGTGTTTGAGATGGAGCTATCAGAAAATGGCAAGCTTTTTCCCCCTGTGTCTCTTGCAGTTACGTGTTAAAAGAGCCAGGTTTTGATGACATATTTCAAGCCGTGAGCTGTTCCCTACAGCTGATGATTCAATAATTTTGCTGCTCTCTCAGGTTATGAGTGTGTTCAGTGATGGATGGGCACGTCCTCCACGGGGGAAACAGGGTCTGACTCTTGCACTGGCTTCGTGCTAAGCCCTCGTTTCTTCCACTTACATTAAATTTTAATCTTGTCCCAGTGCTGTTGTCAGGTAAACTAGAGGCTGGGAGTGGTACTCTGATATAATAGTTCTCGGAATAGAAAATTCAGGAGTCTGCTTGTTTGAATACACTCCCTCTATCTTTCAACACCACCATCAAGCCTTTCATATGAGAAACGCATATTCTTTGCTGATGGGAGAGATCACAGTGAGGGCCTTATGAATTCCCAGGCTGTCATACTTTCTGAGATGCAGACAGAGTATTTGCCAGGAGCTTCAGGACTTGTTTTTTTGGTGAGGAAGACGGATTATCTGTGGATATAACATACAGGTTGTGGCTTGATGCTAGACAAAATCGCACAAGAATGTCTCCGTTGGGTTTTGCTCAGGCTGAAATTGGTCTTAAGAAAGTTAAATTCCATTATGTGAGCGTGCTTGTCTCAGCAAGGTTCTGAGTAGATATCAGATGGTTTTCATCCCAAAATCTGATAATTTCAGAGCAGAGGAACTTGACTTTGATATATCCCAGATATAATTGGAAATAATGGGTTTGCATGCAACTAAACCAAGCGAGACTAAGATTTTCCGAATCTTTTCAGAGTAACAGTCACTCTAGAAAAGCAACGTAGAGTTGTCAAAAATGCTTTGTGCTCAGTTTCGGTCTTTTTCTGTTTATAGAAGAAATATGCAAATTCAGACCACAACTGCCTATATGAAAGAACAGGTTTCTTAGATCGTCTTGTGAAGTACTTTATTACTGGGACTCTGTATTATATTGAACTGATGGGTTTAAGATAACCAGGGAGGTGGTTGGATTAGCTGCTTCGATCATAGCTCACTATCCCAGCCTGATCTCCTTTTTGCTGTTCATACAGCTCGTGCTGCTGCTATTAGATGTACTTGCAGAAATTGGAATTCTTTTTCTGAATTGCACACATTTGAACTGGTGATCTGACAACACTCTCCTGGTCAGTTTATAGCTCTGAGGGGGGAAATCCACTTTATAATAGGGGGCTTACCTATTTTCTTCCCCACCTAAATAAATCAACTTCTGTTGTGTGTAGGTGGGGAGCAGTCCATGCTGCAGGCAGATGTAGTCACGGTCCGTGACTGCGGCATGCAGGTATCAAAAAACCCTGGTGGAGCAGAATGGTCTGTCAAGGTTAGATTTGAATGGAAAGGCTTCCAGGTGGCTGCATTGAGCTAAAAAAACGCCTCTCCCCCCTCCAACTTGCCCGAAAGCAAGCAGGGCAGGAAAAGAGTACCTTTAATATGGAGATGTAAATAGTAAAAATAATTGTTGGGTCAAAACATAGTTCTTGGTTTCGAAAATATTAGAATATTAGGGGGGTTGTATTGTAAAATGGAGCAGAGGCTCTGCTTTTCATGTCTGAAAGATGGCATCTGTTCTCACAGCAGCGTTCCGCCCTGAGGAGGGAGGGATCCCTTTGGTATTGGATTGTGGGGGGGGAAGTGGTAATTTTAGCAGGCGATAAATTGCCCGTGTAAATGTCAACAGAGAGGGAATGGAGAGATCACCGCTGTGGTGTGCTGTACTTTACACAGCTGCTTTACACAAGTGGCTGTGTCCGCAGCAAAGGCGACCCCGAGACCGAGCAGGAGAACGGAGCGCCTCGGGAGCCAGCTGGTACCCACGGGTAGAATTTTGCCGAGTGCCAGGATGATTTCAGGATGGTTTCCGTAGCCCTTCCCTCGACAGGGCCGCGTTTGCTCTGCCAGGGTGCGGCAGTGCTGCGAGGAGGAAAGGTTGCGGCTCCCAGGGGACTGGGATGAGGCTGGAAATGCCATCTTTAATTGCGTTTCGGTGCCACTGACTGCCATAGTGGCTACAGCAGTGAGAGTTGCTACAGAGCATTTGATAGCAGTAGCTGGAAGCACTAGAGGCAGCGTGTTCAGCTGTAATATCAAGCCACCGTAGGGTTATTTGAGGACACTGCTCCAGGATTAACTCTTAAATTGCCTACTCTGAGCTCTTAATGGCAACGCTTGCACGTTTTGCTTGTATATTTGGGCGTTTTGGTGTTTGATTACTCAACTTGGAGTTAACATCGACAGGAAAAACCAAATGAAATGTAGATCCTGTAATTTATAAGCTATATAAAGTTGAAGCTCTTCATTTAGATATACTACACTGCCTTAAGTGTAGGTTCTGGCTCAGCCAGCCTCCTCTGCAGACACACTGCTGCGGAAACTCAGCATGACCACGCACTCGGTATTACAAGAGCAGGCTAAAAAGTGATAAATGCCCATTATGATTAACTTCCTGTAGCTCTCCTGAAGGTGACATTCAAGGGCGTACTTTAAGAACTGCTCAACTTAATCGTGTATTCAATCCAGAATCGAAACAGCTTCTCTGTGGGATGTTCATAATGCACTCAAGCTCTGCGAATCCTGCATGAGTCAGTATTGGTTGGTGTCATCTCAAATTATCCCAGATCAGAAGCTGCAGACATGAAGCACGGTGCGTAAAAACACAAAGCAGCCCTTGTCAACCTTGAATTTATCTCCTTTAGGATTTGAGAGGTTCCCTTTTGTTTTCAAAGGTCTATATTTGAAGTGAACGGCAGATTTGTTGTGAATTTGGAAGTGTCAGAAACAAAAACGTGCTTTCTGAGTCTGGGGACTGGTTGTTCCTTAAAATGTCTCTCTTTCAGTCCTAGTCAGGACATTTCTGTTCCAGTATGGTTCTTGCACACTGATGGCAGCTTTCCTGTTAATGAGGGTTTATGGGATGGGAGGAACAGGGAAGAATGTGGAGAAAATCCATGTTCTATGTTGCCTGGCACCTTTTAACAAGATTTCAGATTATTACACTTACCAAAAACATACAAGTGTGGACCATTACAAGCTGTATTTCTTTTTGAGAAATACGAAGTACAGCTGATACTGAATTGGTGTTTTTTAGGGGGAAAAGTTGCTTGTAATGAACTTTTAACAAGAAAATAAACTGAGGCAGTTTTTGATCAAAGTGCTGAAATAGGCTTTCAGGTGCAGCTTTTCTCAAGAGACGTCCCAGCCACTTTCTTGTTTAATTGCCACGTAATGAAGGCAGATGCAAATGAACTGTGTAGGGTGGGGCATCCCCTGGCCCAGGCCAAGCTAATCCTGCACAGTGGCTGGAAGTTGGACCTTCCTGCCCCCACCCAGGTGCTGGCACTGGCATGATGGAAGCCTGGCCACCAGCTCAGGGAATTGATTTCTTTGAAAAGTAAAGGAACCAAAAGGGAAATTTTTAGTATCCTTCAGCTGGTTGGCTCTGCAAGTGCAGCCCTGACAGAGGGAATGGGCTCAGGAGCACGGGCTGTTTGGGGCAGGGTGGAGCAGGCTGTTTGTGGCCATGCAGACTTTTCTTCTGTCAGACCTGTTAGGAAATCACATCTGTAAGTGTTTCCCTCTGCCACCCCTGATAAGCTCTTTTGTAAACTTTTCACAACGGGCCTTCTGAACTGGAGTCATTCTCTTGATGGAAAAAGATGGCCTTGTGCAGGTGCTGAAATGTGCATTAGGGAGCTGTGAAGAAATCAGGTTTTTCAAGGTCCTTGTTTAAATAACCTTCTGTAGTCAAACCTAATCGTTCCGTGTGGAATCGAGGAAAAGTTAAATGTTTGACCTGGGGTAATTCTAAATGTCATTCTGAAAGTCCTCAAATTCAGATGATGCCTCAAGTGATCTGGTCTTGAATTTTCTGGAAACAGTTGGTAATAAAGACATTGCATTGGATCAAAGCCAAAGCTCATAGCATCATTTAGTTTGGAAAAGACCTCTGAGATCATCAGGTCCAGCCACTAACCCAGCACTTCCAAGCCTCCCACTAACCCATGTCCCTCCGTGCCTCATCCATACAGCTTTTGAATACCTCCAGGGATGGTGACTCACCCTCTTCCCTGGGCAAGCTGTGCCAGTGCCTGACGACCCCTTCCGTGAAGAAATTTTTCCTAATATCCAATCTAAACCTGCCCTGGCACAACTTGGGGCTGTTTTGTCTTTTGCCTGTTTTTTGGGAGAAGAGACTGACCCCCACCTTGCTACAACCTGTACAATGAAGTGCAGGGTGTTCAGGGTCACTGATCGCCTTCCTGCTTGGAAAACCGGTGGAAACAAATCTAAAGGCTCTGTTGCTTTTCCCTGGGGTCTTCAGTGTTTGGTGGGATACCCTGCAAAGTATGTTTCCTGCAAATACCAGTCAACTCCTCAACGTGGTTGCCCCCTTCTTTAGTTGTGTTTATCAACACTGTTGCAGCACAAAGATGACTCACAGCTACTTAATTGTTTAGGTGGTCTAGTTCTTCCTCAGTTCATCGTATGCATTTTGATTGCTGGACATGTACGTTTTAAGTATAGCTGTGTAAAGGATGTAGGATGAGACAGTGGTGAAAAAGGTGGTGGTGTAAACATGGTGCAGGTTCTCAAAGTGCAGATTTTGGATTATCAAACACAATGTGCCAGTCGAGATGAAGATATGACAACCAAAGAGTAGCTTGAGACTTGGGGGCTCCCGTAAAAAAGAGGTCCACTTGGAACTTCTTACAGGACTTCTTACATGAATTAGAGAACTTGGGAGTAGAACACAAGGAGGAAGTGTATAGCAGTTTAACTGGGATGAAATCATCAAGAGTTTGTGCATAATGGCCAAAGATTATGAGGTGGAAGACTAAGTGAATGATTTCTGAAGGCCTTGTAAGGAATGAAGGACCCTAATGTGTGACAGAGAAGACTAGTTCAGAGTAGTTGTGGTCCTTCTGTATTAAACAGTCATCAGCTGAAGAAATCACAATTCCCTGATGGATTATGCTTTAAACAGCAAATCTTTCTTTCAACACTTTTTTAGTATTACACTGAAGTCCTTAAAGATTGAGGAGTCAATATTTCTGGGCTGGTTGTCAGTGTTCTTGGGCATTTTAGATTACAGGAACCAGAACAGCATGCATACCAAATCTTCGCTGGTTATTTGTATTCTGTGGAGTATTGAGTTAAATTAATTTTAATTTGGGGAAAAGAGGGAATATATAAGTGGTCTTCAGTGTGTGGGTGTGAACATGTGCAAGTATAATACGAAATTAGGATATGAAAGTGTCTCTTGACAACATTGTCTCCGGAGTTAGTGGGGTACATCTGTCTAGCTTCAACAACTTGTCAGATTGTATTGCCAAAACTTCATTCAATATGTATGACCTCCTTTAAAGGTACTTGTGCTGTATGCAGAAGAGCTGGGATGCATAATATGTAGGAAAACTCTATTAAATCTGTCCCACAAACTGTCAAAACAATCAAGCACTTGACATTAATGCAGTAAAGTGTATTTCGCTTTAAGGCTCGTTATTCCATCAATAACAAATTTTTGGTGTTTGAAATCTGTTTCAAAATTAGCATTCTTTTAATTAGAACTGGAAGTTTGTGCTTTGAAATGTGCATATAAACAAGTACCGTGTTTCTTAGTTTGCTGAAGTACCTTCTTCTGCACTGCCTTCATGGAAACGGCTGTTTCTGATAGGTGTTTGCTTCATTTTAAATGCTAAAGGAAGGTGTCAGTTGTGCTGGTTTAACTTTTTTTGTCATGTTTTGAGAAAAAAGTTGTCAAGATTCGTGATAAACCTTCTGTGGTTGCTAAACTGAAGTGTAAAAGTGGTTCAAATGTAAGGTAATTCAAGGTTTTCTGAGCAGCAAAGCTGGGAAGAATAAGTTGTCGGAATGTTTGAAAATCACATTCCTTATACAGAGTGTATCAAGGAGTCTTACAACTCCTAAACCATTTTTCTGCTTGTCCTTCCTCAGTTGTACACTTTTATCCCAAAGTGTGGTGGTGGGATAGAGGAAGAGATAAAGTGCAACTTGCAGAACTGTTGAGTGGCTGTGCAGACACCTGTACAGCAGATAAATGCAGTGTAGTGCTCTGTCTCCTGAAGGCTGACCTGAAATTAGATTGCCTTTCACTGCAGCTCCATACTCAAGTCATTGTTCAAACTGCAGGGATGTGCTGGTGGCGTGCTGGGAAGGGAATAATCCAGCTTCTCTCTGCAAGTGCTTCCACAGGTGCTGGAGCTGGACTGGCTGGAAGACACTTGTGAAAGACAGTCTAAATGAGAAGAGTTTAATGTCAGGTTGCAGGTGTGATCCTCAGTTATCCCTGGGGATGCTGCCAGGTGGTTGGGGGAGGGTGGCAGTGAGATGGGGTGATGGGGTGTTTTCTGTTTGTTCTGTCATTTTCTTTCTTTTGTTCTTCCCTGCAAAGGTCAGAGTTGTGTATTGTGACCTTTTCATACTACGTAGTATAAAAAGTGAGAATACCCTTTTTTAAGTGAGAAGTATGATTCTTCCCAAAATCTCTTACCTTGAAGTGCCTTGTGAGCCACCTGATGGATACGTGCTGGTTAGGAAGGTAAGAAAGCCAGCTGGCTGTCATGACAGGCAAGAACTTGATAGTATGATATAGCAAGCAGGGGTTACTTACCCTACCTCCTCTGCCCTGTGGCAAAATCAACTGTATCATGTCATATCTGACAGATCTTTGGCTTCAATTCCCGTAACTTTTCCCAAGGCTGGGGGCTCTAATGATTCTTTTGGTGTTCTGCATGGTGTTATTCTTACCTCAGAGTCCTTTTTCTTTTCCTGTGGTGTTTTACCCTTAAATGTCATGCTGTGATTTTGGTATGTTATTACTTTGACCCTTCCTTACTGTTAACAGATTGTCCTCTGTATTCAGAGGCTACTCTTAGGCTGAGCAGGTGAGTATGTAGTGTGTAAATGCAGAAGTCTTGCAGGCAGTGTTAGTGGGGAGGGGTTAATGACTAACTCCAGCTGGATAAAGGGCAAGGGTATAAGGATGGCATTTAACAGACTGGGGCTTTATTTGACCCTGATTAATAGAGGGGAGGAGCTTCATGTGTTAAGCAGAAGTAACATGGAAATATGCCTGTATAGTTAATTCAAAGATTTAGAGTTGAAACAAAAGAGACAACAGTAACAACAAAAGTTGATCTGAACTTGGTAGTGAGGAGAAAGTTTTTGTAGAGGAAGGAACAGTTCAGGCACTTTGGTTTCTGTGCTGGCATGGTTATGTATGGATCCACAGCAGCCCTGGCCTAGCACAGAAGTGGTCAAGGCTCAACTATGTGATCATTAATCAAGACTGCCTCAATGTCTGCCAGTGCATTTGTTGACAGAGATGTGGAGGTGGCCATGTCCTCGTCCACTGGTGGAAGAGGGACTCAGTATGAATAGAACCATAGAATCAACTAGGTTGGAAAAGACCTCTGAGATCATTGAGTCCCACCTTTGACCTAACACCACCGTGCTCTACTAGACCATGGCACTGAGAGCCACATACAGTCTCTTCTTAAATGCCTCCAGGGATGGTGACTCGATGACCTCCCTGGGCAGCCCGTTCCAGGGCCCAGTCACTCTTTCTGTAAAGAACTTATTTCTAATGTCTAACCTAAACCTCCCCTGGCACAACTTAAGACTGTGCCCTCTATTCTACTGCTGGTTGTCTGGGAGAAGAGACCAATCCCCGCCTGGCTACACCCTCCTTTCAGGGAGTTGCAGAGAGCCATGAGGTCTCCCCTTAGCCTCCTTTTCTTCAGGCTGAACATCCCCAGCTCCCTTAGCCTTTCCTCACAGGACTTGTGCTCCAGACCTGTCACCAGCCTCGTTGCCCTTCTCTGGACCCGCTCCAGCACCTCCATGTCCTTCCTAAATTGAGGGGCCCAGAATGGGCACAGTATTCAAGGTGCAGTCTCACCAGTGCTGAGTACAGAGGAAGAATTACTTCCCTGGCCCTGCTGGCCACACCATTCCTGATACAGACCAGAATGCCATTGGCCTTCTTGGCCACCTGGGCACACACTGGCTCCTGTTCAGCTTCCTGTCAATCAGAACCTGTGTCAGTATCCCTAAGGACTGCCTTCCCTGTGTCATGCTGAGGGATGGTGTTGTCAGGGTTGGTACTGCAGTACCTGGTGCTTCATGCAGCTTCGGGGACTTCCACCAGTGCAGGTCACAGCAGGTGGATGGTCTATGTGCTGATGTTGGATGCTGGCAGCCAGATACTTTCCATGAGTGTCAGGTTTTGGGTGCCATATGTCTTGCTGGCATTTGTTGACATGGGGTTCATCAGGCTTTGGGTGATCAGTGGTGACACAAAGAGCCTGTTACATTGACTGACCACCTCACAGTCACGCACACTGCTGCAGGGTGGAGCTGCCTTCTCTTGTCAGGATCTTCTAGTGATTATTATGCAGTTTGATTTATATATTTGAATAATACATTGTAAAAGTAGCGTGCCCTTGATGGAACAAATCAGTAGTGTCTTCCAGCTTTTACTACAGGTTGATGGAGAGCTCTGTGGCTTTCCCTTCAAAGGGTGAAACTACTTAGCTATAGTTGCTGCATATATATCCCATTATTTGCTTGGATAATGTTACCAGGAGAGTGAATGTTACCATTACTGTCTTGTCAGGATTTTGTCAGGCACTTGCGTTCTGTCATCCTACAGCAAGGACGAGAGGAATGCATTTCTTACTGTTGTTCTTGCAATTCCAAAACGATCCTGAGGGCCTGTGGTCATATGCAGTTCAGTAGTACTGCCAAGATGGTCTATTCCTCAGCCATTTCAGCTGCTTTTGGTTACTCAGCGTTACAATATGCTCAGAATCACGCTCCCAGACTTCTGTTTTCAAATGATGCTAGCAAAGTTTTACTGACATTTTCAGAGACTTAACCCTTTGCTCGGTGGTGGTTGTAAGCAATGAGTTGTGGTGGCCACAGTGCTGGCAACATTGAATCCTATGGCTCCAGGGCTCATAAAGGTCCTTCTTAGGGAAAATTCGTAGGGAAGACCTGCATTCCAGTGGAACAGTGCTGATCCATTGAAAGAATAAGGTCTTTCATCTTGGTTAAGGGTTCTCTTTCTGGTCTGAAAATGCAAGTGAGATTTGCAGAGGGAAGAGTTTATCCTGTTTTCTGATGGAAATAGGAAGTTTAACAGGCAGTGTCTGTGCTGCATGGAGACCTGATGCTGGTGGCTGCAGCTGGAAAGATCCACTTCTTGAATAAGTGCTAAAACCAACTAGTCCTGACTTTTCTGGCTTGCGGAAAGGTGACTTAAGTTGTACATCCCAGTGACCTTTGGCGGCAAGAAAAAACTGACTGGAAGCTGAGTTCCTCTCCTTGTGCAGAAACTAAAACCTTGAAGATGGAGGAGTGCATGGAATGCATTAAAGCAAGAGAGACACATTTTTATTTCTAATGACATAGCATTTAAAACTGATTTAATCATGAAACAATGGCAGTTCCTAAAAGTGTCTTTCAAAGACATTTCATTTTGTACATACCCGATGATCCAAGGAAAGGTCAAGTTTGTTCAAATACCTAATGAGCTGCTTGAAGTGTGTGTACAGAGAGAGAGGACTTGGCTTCTACCCAGCGGTACAAGTTGAATTTTGCCTCTTCGGAGGGGAAATCAGTACAAAGTTCAGGCTCTTTCACTAGCAGTGTGTCATAAACTGAAACGGCAGGATCTGATCTTTAGCTTAGTAAGCTTCCCTCTAGAAATTGTTGAGGTTTAACCCAACGAGCAGCTAAACACCACACAGCCATTCACTCGCTCCCCTGAGGGGGGGGACAGAATTGGGGGAAAAAAGATAAAATGCCTGGGTTTGGATAAAGACAGTTTAATAGGACAGAGAAGGAAAGGAAAATAATCATAATGATAAAAGAATACAAGTGGTGCACAGTGCACTTGCTCACCACCTGCCTATCAGTGCCATTGAATTTCTGCTGCCACCTGAATGTTTTAGGCCTGGTGCTCTGGGGAAGGAGATGGGAAGGTGCTGCAGGGATGCACAGTTTCTGCAGGAAGCCTGAAGGGAACACAGAGAATGGTATTTATCTGAGACAATATAGGTTGACTGTCTGGGGTATGAATGTCTGACTTTCCTTTGTAGTTAGGAAGCAGCAGGGTACAGTTCCCCTGACCTATTTAAAGCATCTTGGATGTAGCCATGTGTGCGTGTATTCCACGGTCAGGTGAGATGTGTGCCATGGAAGTTTTCTGGATTTTCTTTTTTTTAAGCTTTGTAACAGCTTTGCCATCTTTAACAACCGGTAGTAAACATATGGAATTCAAATTAGTTTCTCTTATTTAAAGGGAAAGAGCAGGCAAAGCGTGGCCCCTCTGTTTTTCTGCCAGCAAGGGCGACAAGCAGAGATAGTTGGACTGTGATAAAATAACCAAAGCGTTTCTTCTGACAGTCCTTTGCTGAGGTTACTGGCTTAAATGAAAGCAAAATGGACTGCCTGGAAGTGGCAACTGAGCTGTTGCAGGACAGCAATGGAATCTTTCTCCACATGCTTGCTCAGGCGTCTAATAATGTTACAATAAAGTGTGAGTGAACACTGAGGGATGAGTGTTACTGTAGGATGGAGTGGTCCTGCTGTTAAATATCAGGGAATAAAGCACATGCTCTTTCCTTACAGAAAACATGCTCTAGGTGGCATTTTTGAGAACTCTTGGCTTGTGTTTTGCAGGCTCATTGCTGCCAACCCTAGCAAGGGCCTGCAAATGTGCTCGTGAGTTTGACCGATTGCTTTGAAATCTGAGGAAAATAAAGGAAGCCATCTGGCTTTGTTACTAAACGACTGCTTCTCAGATTTCTTCTGGCTTGCAGAGGAATACCTTTGATAAACCTCAAGGAGATTGTGTAATGCAGAAGGAAGGGAAACAAGTATCTCCCTGCAGGCTCATGCTCTTGGTGTTACAGACCAACCATCACGTGAAACCCTTCTTTTACAGCAGAAATAGTTCTTGCTACAAAACCTTGCCTTAGGCTGTCATATTTATTTCCATATTTATATCCTAATAAAACAGTAGGTCAGGAGAAGGCAGGGAACAGTTGTAGCAATAGGACGAAGTGCCATGGAAGTTGAAAAAGAGCTTGAGTTGTCCTGAAATGCTGCTCTGCTGTTCTGTTTGTCATGAAGGGCTCTTCTGTGTTTGAGGTCCTTCATCAGGTTACCAAAAGATTGAGGTCCTAGACTTTCACTCGTATAGGATAATAACTTCTAGTCTGTCCTCCAGAAAGCTCAACACGTTGAGAAAGAGGAATGCCACCACTCTGTATTGCAAATCAAGCATGAGTATCATGAGCAAGTGCAGGAATTGAGCTCCCTGTGTCAGCAGGAGTTTTGTCTGTAAGCATCAGCAAATAATTTTTTAATCCTGGTATCATAATGTTGATATCTCAGGGAAACAACTACAAAAATGGATAAAACTACAGCTCAAAGTAATTATGTTTGTATGTGATAATTCCTCATGATTAAAAGTCTAATAGTAGAATTAAGTTGCATCTGAGTAAAACACAAACTATTCATTGTATTGCTGTCTCCAGAGGTTTAGAAACAGAATTCTTTATTGACCCAGATGTATAATTTTTATAGTCATTAGAATAATTCACCAAACTACATAGCAATGATCAGCAAAACAGCAACTACATAGCCATAATTAGCACCTGGGGGGAGGAAATCTTAATTAACCATAGAAAGTTGCTAAGGATGCGGCCTGAGATGAATGATGGGTTCTGAGATCCTCTGCTATCTTGTGAGAAGATCTTTGTTGAAGAGGGATGCTGTAATTCTCTTTGCTACCCAGTTAACCTCCGTCGGCTCCAAGAGGTTGTTCAGTCCCATTCTACGCTCTGAGGATGAATAATCTGCACTGTGGCAATGCTAGTGTCTTCATTTCGTTTGTCTTGGTATTTTGAATTCAAGAAGATAAAGATCCCAATGTTCAAGTTAAATCAAAATAAAGTTAAATATCTTTCGGTATGAAAACTTCATCTCTGCAGTGTAGTAAGTTGAGTGTAGCTGTGGGTGAGCTATTGCAAGTTGAGTGTGCAGACAGAATTACCTAAGTTAATGTGATGGAGAACATTTCGTTTTGTGACAAAACCTAAACTAGTTTGTGTTGTATGTAAGACTAAACTAGGAGACTAATTAGGCAAGTCTAGTTACTAAGTTAGTCTAGATGCTAACTTAGGCAAGGTGCTCCTCTTGTGGTAGGATTGGCTTAGATGCTGCCAGCTGTTAAGTGTTTAATGATTATGCAAACTCATAAGCGGGCCTTCTAATAGAAAAAGATGGGTTAAAGAAACTATGCATCTACAACGCCAGCAGAGCAGAGAGTTGCAGCTCTTCAGTAGCTGTTCTTGACCCCAGCAAACTGTTTACTGATGGCTTGTGTGGAGGGTTTCTGGCGTTGAGAAATTCTTCCTGTGCTGATCAACTGGGCCGTGCTGCCAGTGGCCGTCAGCGTGTGATGCCACGGCCGGGGGCAGCTGCACATCTGAGCTTGCACAATGCTGTGCTTGTGGAGCTGTTGTTGGACTCGCTCGCTGGCCGGTTGCGTCATTTTGGTCTCCTGGGTTTGGGGGGAAGTTGGCTGCCGATGAGGGTTTAGTCTGGGCTTTTCCTCTGCCTGTTGCAAGGGGAATTAGGGATGTGGGCTGGGGACACAGGCAGGTGGTGGTGCAGCAAGGCGGGGGCACGGCCTCCCCGGGGAGGCAGCTGTTCTGAGCCCACCCGTGCTCACTTACTCATCTGCTTGGTGAACTGCCTAGCGTTGTAAAGCTTGAATTTTAAGGCTAGATTACATACCACAGCTCTTGTCCAAGTAGTAAAAGGATGAGTAGAACTCAATTTGGCAATGGTTTTGCCTTGGCAGTTGCAATGGCATTCGAAACCGATGTGCTGTGATTGCACAGAGTGTTTATGGGATGTTCTGCTTTGTGGTGCGACTGGTCTGGTGTATGAACAGAAACACGACAGCTTTACTTTTTGAACTGGTTTTCTGTTTGAAAACCTGCTGCTTTTCTGTTTTGACAGTGGAAAACTCTTTTCTTTACCACTCTCACATAATACTATAAACAATGAATTGTGTATGCAAATACACTTTGGGTACTTCTGGACAAGTTGAGCTGAGCTTTCAGCCACCTGGGACTTCTATTCTGAACACTCATAAAATGCATTCCATGCAGCCCTTCCCTTCTGTCCTGTTCCTCTAGGGAGAGGGAGAGTCAGTAAACTTGGAGGATTTTGCTTATAACTCCTCTGCCATGGAGTATCTGGTGCTTGGAGTTCCCGTAGCAAGGCTCTGCACCCAGCTCCCAGCCTTGCTTCTGCCTGTGACACTCCTACTTTTGGTCTCAATGGATGTTTGGTTTCCTAAAACATGAGTTTCCTAAAACATGCACCTAACGGTGCATGTGTTAAACATACCAGTGTGGAAAATGCTACAAGGAAAAGCTTAACAAACTAAAAAAATGTGTGGCCATGTTCCCAATGAGCCTTTTTGAGGTGTGCACCCTTGAGTAATCAGCTAATTAAGTCTTTGCTGCTGGTGTCAGACTCGTCCTGTTGAGCCTCAAGAGTGCAAGCGGTGTCTGCACATCTGGACAGCGGTGCCTTCCCAAATTCTCCTCCCTGCCCTGCTCTGAGGTGGAGTTATCCCACGGGCAAACGCAGCCGTGTGCAGTTCCCTGGCCCCATCCTCATGGGCCTGATGTTCGTGTTGCAATGCTCTCCAAAAACCTCGCCTGATCTTTCCAGGGAGAGGGCAGATAGGAGCTAAATTGTCAGCTCGGTTGTCTGCCCCGTCCACGAGCATAGGTCAAAGGCCTGGAATAAAACCTGTGGGACAAAGTTCAAGCCGAGCTGTTGTTTACATGGTTCCCAGCGCGGCTTGGTCATGGGTGAGACATGGCAGTGAGGTGTTAATGACTCAGGTTTTAAATTTCTCCTCTCCGCTTTGGAAGCCTTGGTTTAGTGGGATATTGTTACATGAGCTTATCCCAAGGGGGTAGGTGCTGGATCCAAGACTGGAGAGCTTCCCTGTGGCTCGAGGAGGAGAGCAGGCATCCTCTGTGATCACGGACACATCCTTACTGAAAGGCTTGATACAAAGCTTGGAGGAATTCAGAAGAGTGCCAGAACACTGCTTTTGTCTGGTTTTGTTTCCTCCTCTTTGACTGTTAGGAGGAAAGCAGTAATTAATACAGCTGGGTGTTAAATGCAGCATTTTCTGTTGGCTCTGCCTCCTTTCTGGTATTCAGTTTCCAGGCTTAGCACAGACAGACAGTAGCAGTCAAGTCTTCCAGTTAGTTTAGGATCCTTCCTAGGAGGAAAAATGTTCAGTGGTGATCTGTGCTCTTCTTATCCTGAAGATTCAACAGCCTAATATCGAAATAGTTAAACTTATTTTAAAATGGAGTGCTTAATGTGCTGCTGTTGGCAGAGAATCTGGAAGCATGAACTCTGGGTAGCAACCTCATAAGCTGAAAAAGAAATAGCTTGAAAGTTCACTCACTGTCTAAGTGGTGTCCAAAATACACAGTTTCAGAAAGCTGCTGGGATGCAGTTTCAATCCTTAATCTGTCCTTATTAGGATGATTGTGTGCGTGTGTGTGTGTGTGTCCCTTGCTGGAGCAATAGTTTAAAGTGCAGTGTCCTTTGTCAGGTCATGCACAGTGAGCGTGACACCTTCAGTTGTTAGATAAGACCAGAAAACGGTGTCTAAGAGCTTGATATGAGAGAAGGCAACTCGTTAAAATCTTGGTGACTGTTGGTCTTTCTGGAGTTTGTCTGGATTTTTTAGGTTTTTAGCATTGTTTCCTGAATAAGTTGGCACGATTGCTGGTAGCCAGCAAAGAGGTGAGCATGGCAGGGAATTAAACAGAAAACTTTGGCATCTCCTGAAGGAATGCTTAGGAAAGGACTTTTTCTACGGCAAAGTTAAACGTCGTGTGGTTTGAGCACTGCAAGTGGGCAGCCTTTGTCCAAAGCAACTTATTCTTGAAAACAATTTTACTATTTAGTTCCGCCACAACATTGGTTACTTAAGAGGTCATTGAGAGGCTTCCACTGAGTCGGATGGTCTGGAGTCAAAATTTTTAACTTGAGGTCATGTTTTGTTTGTGCTTCTTGCTGATGAAAAGAATGTAAAGGAGCATGAAGAATATGCTCATGTCCAAAAGCAACTAATGCACTTGGCAGTCTTCGTAAGAGTGTATTTGTCCAGTAAACAGAATGTAATAGGATCTAGTAGATTCCCAAGTGTGGAAGATGTGCTGTAATGGAAATTGTGTTAAGGCTTCAGTAATGCTTTGAAAAGTCTTCAGTTGCAGAGCTTTAAAGGTGCTTTTTATGGTCAATGTGTGCAATTTGCTTTCACCATCTTGTAAAATCTTTCAAGACTAAATGAGTTTTCGTTCTTTCAGTCTGCTGCTAAGTTCAGTGTTTTGCATTACTCTAACAGAAATTGGGAACACCAAATTGTCTGCCAAAGCAGCAGTTAAATTGCTTCCAAGGGAAAAAAAAATCCAGTTATGCCCCCTCAGTCACTGTTTAAAATACAGCATCCACTGGTCTGTTGTGGTGTGGCAGTAGGAGGATTAATAGGAGAATATATCGGTCTCAAGAATTTTGAGATCATGCTCTTGTCATGGGAAATATGTCCAATCTCCAAACCAAATTTGGCTAATTCTACCCAAGTTTTCTGTGCAATGACTGAAAATGATTTTGATTTTTTTACTTGCTTCTTGACAGAAAAACCTTCCAAGTATAGCAGTGTGTTAAATTTAGTTCTATGAGGATTGTACAGCACTGCTTTTAGATTTGTTTTAAACTGGGGGAGTCATTTAAATTATGCCCTGTTAAAACAAAGCAGAACACATACCAAGTAGCTCTTGCACTGCTTTTTATATGTTCAGGAGACCCAGTTACCAGGAATAGGCACTTAATTTAAAACTAGGTCAGTTGTCATATATAGGTAGTTTAAATGAACCATACAATGCTCATATTGGCTAGATGGCTATTAGATAAAACATCAGTGTATCTGCTAGTGAGTGTAAAGTGATAACAGCCTGAAGACTTGTTTCAATCCCTATTTCTCTTTTCATTCCTTTACAGGAAAATCTTCACTGACGATTCAGTTTGTGGAAGGACAGTTTGTTGATTCATATGATCCAACCATAGAGAACAGTAAGTAAATAACTGACAAGCTGTTTTTCTGTACCTAAGTAACTTATCAGAAGTCACTGGCATTATACACACTGCTTATGTGGGCATTTATGTATTAACATTAAAGCTCATTAATTAACTCTTAAGTCTTATTACTCTTTTAAACCAATGGTTACAGTATTGCAGCATGGAAATCATTGTGTGCCTGTTTCTCCAAATACCTGAATTGTGTTTTAACACTAAATGAAGGAAAACCTACTGAATCTTGCTAAAATGCATCTCCTTCTTGTACTGTATTATAATGTTAGACATCTGCTTCCCCTAATATAGTGGGGGCACTTGAAATTACTTATATCATACCTGTATGAAAGAAAATGTGCCACTGTATACAAGTATTCCCATGTCTCACATGTCTCATTGGATCAACGTACCCATGTGAACAGAAAGCCAGCAATACCAGCCAGGATTAAATGACTACCTTAGAAAGTAGACATGCTGTGGCCATGATAACATGATAATCTTTTAAATTACTCCTTTCCAGCTGCTTGATAACAAGGCTGGTACACAATCAGCTTGCTGCAGATGCAGATATTGAGTATTTGACTTCCCAAGTGTCTTTTTTCTTTTCGCAGTTTTTTTTTTATATTAGTGCCTTTGTGAATATCTAGCAGAGAAGCTGAGTAAAGACACTAATACTAAAAATGCTGCCAAGAGCAGAAAGTCACTTCAGAGGTGGATTACCTGGTATTTGTTACAATCCAGCCACCTCTTTCTGAGCTAGCAGTGGTCATAAAGTACTTAACAACTGCAGTGCTCGACTAACTCGATCATATTGGTTCACTTTAATGGTGTGACTAGTAAAACTGGTTTCATGATTGTAACCCTGGAGTTTCTTGTATTTTAGTGGCTTCTGAAATGCAGTGGTAGCACACATTTTCAGTGTTTTGAACTTCTGCTGTAGGACGTTAAGCCTACGTGGTACTCTGTAAGTTTGAATGAAGCAATCAGCAGAACAAGGTTTCCTTTGAATATATATGTGGTAATAATTACGAATCAGTAGCTATCAGGATATTTTACTTGGGATTATTTTACTGCTTAGAACCAAAATTCAAATGCTACTTTTTGAGAAACTCTCATTGCTTTAGCAAGTCAGAGTGGATAATTTGCCCCTTGGCCTGAATGATCTGAGTGCTAGCTTTTACACAGATGTCATTAACTTTGCTTCATCCCTTTTTACTTTGTTAGAATTATAAGTAAGGTATGTTTTAAATTAAAGCTAGGGATTAAGTTTCTATATTTTAAATCCTAATGTCAGTTGGGACAGGTTATTTTTTACTGTCTCTGCTATATAAATGCAAATTATTTAAAATAATCCTTTTAAGTTTTATGCAGTTATATGGGAATGAATAAAACTTGAGAGACAAGCAGTCAAAGTCCCTACAAAATGCCAAGTCTGTGTCTTGTAGGATTTTGACACCTTGGTACAAGGTTAGCTGGTTTCATCCTTTACCTCTTGTCTGTAACTGCTGTTAGTAACTCTGTAGTTGTGTGTGACACATCAGTAATGTTTCCTAACTATGAAAATACACTGTAGATGAATTTTGTTCTTATTTGACTCTTGTAACCTGCACTGCTTGCTTGATCTGAATTCTAAACATGGAACATGTCATGGCCATGAAGGCTTGTTGAGCGGGGGCATCTGGGAAAGGCTTAACTTTTCACTTGATTTCTTATTTATTTGGAAAACAAACAGCATCATTCATTTGGTGTAAGTCTTGTGATCTGTGGTTGTGGCTGGAAGAATTAGCTTTTTGAAAGGTAGAGAATCGAAGGGCCCTTCTTGCATCAGAACGTATTGCTGAGAAGTAAAGGTTGAAAATATAGAAGTTATGCCCTGAGGTTCAAAACAGGGAAATCTGTTCCATCTTTAAGACCGAGAAGGCCTGAGAGAGACAATATTTTAAAAACACTTCTGTGAAGAACAGAAGAGAGAACACATTCTAATTTAACACTGAAATTTTAAATTTATGGTAAGTATCTTTTATATGACAGAGATTTGAAACTAGTTTTGAAGTGTTTAGTATAAGCTAATTCTTTGGACTCAAGTACTTAATATTTTCAATTTTTTTTTTTTCTAAATATAAATCTTTGGTCAGTCCAGTCTTTTGACACTCACTTCTCTATGTTTCTGACTCTATGCAGGGGCATAAGAAACAAAATATGTGGTGAACTCTTGCACTTTTCCTAGCTTGTAATTTCAAATTCAGTGGACAGTGCTGGCAGTAAGGGTTGAGAAGAAGTCCAGGTTCCTATTACTAGGGACAGTGTTGGAGAATGTTGCATTTTTCCAGTGCTTTATAGTAGGTCATAAAACCTTTTCAGTTTCCCCTAGTGGCTGGGTCTACAAGTGTAACAAAACTTGGAAATGAAAAGTAGTACATTGTGAAGGATAGACTGACCTGTGTGACTTCTGTTTTGTCTCCAGGTAATTGTCCTTGTAATTTATTACAGTGTTCTACCAGCACTGATGAAAGGGTAGAAAGTTGCAGTACTGCTGGTAGCTTCATCTTTATAGTTTTTGTCTTACAGTAATAAAACTTGCAGAAAATGCTGAATTGTATAGAAGGCAATCTGTAGTCAAACTCTTAGAGGAACAAGTTGTATAAGCCTTGAACAGTAGGAGTGAGACTTCCTATTCTAGTAATGTCATTTTTTAAGTGTGAAAATCTCTACCTTGGGAACTGCAGAGGGAAAATAAGGTGCATCAGATTTCACTGAGTGTTTGTGGAGGTGAGCACTGCTTCACTGCTGCATTTTCCTTTGCTCCTTTACTTCTACTACGCTGTTGTATCAGGAAGGGTAACCTCTAGTGTTTTGTGGCAGCAGCAGAGGTGAGACCTCATTGCTTGGCAAAAGAGCTTTTCCCTTTCTGAATGTCCCAGCAGGAGTGACACCACGATGAGAGGCTGTTCTTGAGACAGCCAAGTTGAGAAACTAGTGGAACTGCTACTTGCAGTAATGTTGGAAAGAGAAGAAAGATCCCTGGAGAGCAGGATCCTGTGGAGGGAGTCTGTGTGGACACTGGGCTGGATGGGGGTTTGAAGGCAGGTTAGCACACATGAACTAAGACCAGTGCAATTTAAAACTCAAAAAATTTGCAAGAATGAAAATTAGAATCCGAATTTGGAACTCCAATAGGTCAGGAGGAACAGATAATGAAGACATGCTCATTATCTCCACCCACCCCATCTTTGCAGGGTTGTCTTGTGCTGCAGAAAAGATGAGCTGATTGCCCAAGTCTCAAATGTTTTCTCCAGGTCCACCAAAGCCTGCTGAGCTTCTTTTTGATTTCTGTTGCAGTTTTGGAGGAGCTTCAAGAGCTGTTCCCCAGCTCTGGTTTTCCTTTCTCCCCTAGAGCAGGGTCACTAGCTCCCTAAGGAAAGGAAGAGTCTTCCCCCATGGGCTTCCTACCTCCATCCCATGCTTTTTAATACAAATAGGAGTAGACATGTATTAGAAAGGGGGAGGGGGCTGGAGGAGCCCTAGTAGCTGCACCTATGAGTCTGTTAGAGCATATTTAAGCTTAAACTTCTTCCACAAAGGGTGAATAGTGATTCTCCTCCAGAGCTGCTGGTGAGCAGCCTTCTCAAGGGGTGGGCAAGTGAGGCTTCTCAGAAAAACTAAGAATAGCTGTGTTCCATCACACATCTCACTGTTGTGAAAGATGTCCTGGCAGGTTAGTGACAGGCATTGACTTTGGAATGAAGACAATAGAAAGGGATGCAGGAGGTGGTAACCCAGGAACACATACGAGGTGATTGTGTTTAGCTACCAGCCAGTAGCTCCGCAGCAGTGGTATTACACCACTCTCATACTTTCACTCAGTATCACTGTGGATCTGAAAGGCTGCATTTGTTTGCCTGCCCTTTTTTTTT
Organism: Sclerurus mexicanus; assembly: GCA_013396755.1. Lineage (NCBI taxonomy): Eukaryota > Metazoa > Chordata > Aves > Passeriformes > Furnariidae > Sclerurus > Sclerurus mexicanus. The sequence goes on along the minus strand of VWZF01004173.1, from coordinate 468,086 downwards.
TATCATCATAATGGCTTGTTTTCACAGCAGCTGTCATTTGAGTTGCATATGCAAATCCTTTCATTCATGCTGGTCTCATTGCAATATGCTTGATCTTGGGGTGAGGCTGATCACTGGAGTTACACACTGCAAAGTGTGAGGATGTCCTGTTCCAAGATCTGTGTTCCAGTTGATGAGCAGCATTTTGCAGGTGCTCATGTTAAGTCTTAGGAGCAGAGATTGCTCAGGTCTGCTGAATTCAGCCCTTGGCCTACCAGGAAGAGCCAGGCTGTGCAGTGATTGAATTGCTGTTGTTTTTCTTGCTCATCAGCACAGCAAACGGCAACGTGCCCCAGGACGGTAGGTGATGGAATTGGAAGTGGTTGATTCCTCTGGATCAACAAATCACATTAAATACAGTTGCAGATTTTTCCGAAGATGCAGTTCTTAACGAGAAATATTTTTGGAAAGCTTCAGCAAAGAAATGAAAGTCATTAATTGTGACTTCATTGAAGCAGATTTGTCTTCATGCAGTGGGCTGTGCTTAGTGCTGCAGGGCTCTGCACTGAACTAGCAGTTCTGTGGTGACTCCTCCACTGTTTCCCTTCCCCTGTCTGTGTCACACTCTCTTCCAGCACTGATGATGGTGATGTCTTTGCTGGGTCTCTTCTAGGCTTCCAGAAGAGTCTGAAAAAGCTGTCATCTGTCCCTTTTTAAATATTAACTTCATGATGCTCTTGAAGCTGCTTTGTCTGCAGAGTGCTTTGATGTGTATGTGAAGTGTCAGGAGACTGGAGAGGGGCTGTTATTTCCATACACCTGTTAATGCAGTGTGTGTCTCCAGAGGAGTCTGTTTTCCCTCTGACTCAAAGCAGGGATATTGTGTATAGCAACGCTGCCTGTTAACATCTGTTCAAACAAACAGTTTGTGCCCATCACGGTTGTGGATCCTTGTTTTATAACCTAAAACTTCTGTGCAGTGATGACAACGGCGTCCAGACAGTGACTTGAGAGCAGCACATGTGCTAAAGCAGCTTTCTTAGGGGACGACCAGGGTAAGGCAGGGGCTCTCACTTTGATTCTGCTGTGTGCTGGTATTGTAATGGAAGTTATATGTATGCTTTACACTGCTGATTTGGACTCTGTGTTAGCTTGGCTTTGCTGTTTGAATGGCTTCTTTTTTTCAAGAGGGTGCTTTGATTTATGAGGTGGGTTGAAACCTCCAGTTTCAGCTATTTCAGCCCACTTACTCAAGATAATGCTCAAATTGTGGAGACTTGTGGGGCAGTGACCTTGGGCGGAGGAGGAAAGTTGGACAACTTCAGCTTCTAGGAGACCCTGTTCCAACCCAGGAGGCGTAGGCAGGGCACTGCACAGGGATTGGGAACATCCAGCTGTGCAGCTTTGGGAAGCTGTTGGACAGCTTAGCTAGCACTGCAGTGACCCGTGCAGCTTACTCTGTTTCCCTTCTCATCACTGCAGTGACAGCTGAGGTGTATTAGGACTGGTGATACTTGGGAAAACCACCCCAAACAGAGGACTACACAAACTTTACTCAGTATATCACACTGTCCCATAATGGTGTCTGGAGTGCACCTTGAAGGCCAAAGCAGAGCTCCCAAGCCAGGTTTGTGTGCTCTGGGCAGTACATTGTTCCTTACAAGAGCTGTGACACTGTTTGCTTTTGCAGTTGCATAACAGAAACACTGAGTAAGATTCCTCAGCTCACAGCACGCTGGCATTTTGTGAATCTGAGGAAGGGAGGCAATTCTCATCACTTTTGGGACTGAATGTGCTTCGTGACTGAGGACTAGATGGGCTGGTAGCTACAGCAGATGTGAGAGCAGCATGGTGACCTTTTAGCTAGTTGTCATTATTTATGTTTAGTGTATTCATAAGTTACGTTCTGTGTGTTTTAGCCCTCAAAGATTTTTTTTTAAATTTTTTTTAATCAAGTTCACTTACTTCATGATATTTAGGAAATTGATCTTGCTAAAATGCTTGGAAACCCAGGAAAATATCATATAATAAGTTCAAACTTAGCTTTGATGCCAATTGTATTTAAGTGTCTTGTGTTGCCACAAATTACAGTTGCCTCGAAGTCTTAGAAATGCAGGTAAACTCCCTTTCTATCCTTTCCTTTTAAGAAAGTAAAGGAGAAACTTCTGCATCCAATATGAGACTTCTGAAATTAGAAATCTTAAAGTAAATTTCTGAGTTTTGCTGTCTGCAATAGATTAGTTTACAGCAATTGATGTAGCCTTTTATTTGCTACTTTAAAGCCTCTAACTAAAGTTTTTTTTTCCTTAGTGCCTTGGCTGACCATGGCACAGATAAGTGACTTCTGATCCCTTCCTTGTGTGTAATTCTGACACGTTTATGTATTTCTTGTCTGTTCTAGCTTTCACAAAACTGATCACAGTAAATGGCCAAGAATATCATCTTCAGCTGGTTGACACTGCTGGCCAAGTAAGTTCTCTTTCTTTAAATCTTTCTTCAGAGTTAAGACAACAGGTTTGAGCTAAAAGTTGGTAGTGACCATGCATTCAGAGGTGAAAGTTAACTTGAAAATGATCCTGACTTGTTGTTTAGCCACTAAAGAACTTCTCTTGTAGTGTTCATTTAAAGGCTTTGGTTTGCATTTTGTTAGTGATTTTTTTGTTTTCATTTTTCACGTCTATTGAATGAATATCTGAAAAAGGGAAGAGGAAACAGCCTTAACTCTGATATCCCACAAGTTCATAAGTAGCTTTGCTTGATATTTACAGAGTAAATTAGCAGTTTTGCTGTAGGTGGAAAAGTGTCACTTCAGTAAACCATGGGGAATTCTTCCATGAGTTTTTCCTATTTGTGTGTACTCCAGCCCCATGGATCAGCCATGGGGAGTAGGCAGAAATGCAGGTAGTCCTCACTGGGCTGCCAGTGAACTGCTGCAGTTTGTTTACATTTCACCCTGGTGGCTCACGAGTGCTCCAAGCTTGCCGTAATGAGAGGGAGCACGGGAGGGGACAGGGAACACGTGTCCTGGAACGTGCTCAGGAGCTCCACGAAGTGCACGTGTTCATTACACACAGGTATAGGTGTTCATTACACAGTGCTGCTTGGCTGAACTTGCACTGCACGTTCCGTGCACGGGAGTGCTGCCTCTTTTGAAACGCTCTGCATTAGGAAAAAACCCATCAGGGATCATTAAAACCCTGCATTGTTATCCTTAACTTCTTTTTGCTGACACGTTCTTACCTTCTGTGATCTCATGCTCTGCCTTTGGGTTTTTCCGAACTGTGAGTAGTGTTAAACAATGTTAGTGTTATAAAATACACTGCCAGTACTTAAGGCTGTGAAGCTGTGGGATGCTTGCTCATAGCTGGGAGGCTGTTCAGTAGGGCTGTAACCTTCTAGGTATGTTTGATTGCTTTCTTTAAGGAGAACCACGCTGTATTTAGGTGGTGTCAGCCTGTGGTGCTCATCAGCAACATGTATAATCTGTCAGAGCTGCCTGAGCGCAATACTGGCCGCAGGTTCTGGGGCAGGGTTGTTTGATGAGGATTGTTCTGGAGAGGAGAGCAAGGGTGAGAGAAGGGCAGGCTGAGAAGTGTGAGCAGCAGAGGAAGCTCCGTAGGTGTCACTTCGTGCCATTGTAAGTGCACTTGCCTTACAGCTCCGATTGTGTAGCACAGTGATGAAAGAAAAACTTCTCTTTGAGGAGGAAATTGCCTTCTGGGAAGGCAGTGTAACTCACTGGTAACATGCCTCTGTTGCTGAGGATTGATTTAATGTTATACAGTATTGTAGAGCCAAAATAGCTTCTTTCCCAGCCTGTGGTTATTTTCAGATTTAATTCTTCATGGAATGATTTGAACTTTGATTTCTGGCTCACGGGGTTAGAGGGGAAAGATGATGTTGGGTTATGGAAGGTGTGGCTTGGACAGATTTCTTTTTCAAGTCTGTCTTGCTTAATGGTCCGTAGGGAGTCCTTGTGTGCATACAGCACAGCAAAGATTATATTGTACATTTGTTTTACGTACTTTTGAAAACCTGACTATGGCTTCAAAAGTTGTAGCAATGTTTGTTTTATCACTTGACAAATTTCTTAATTGGACCCACAATTTCCAGGGAGTTCGCAGGTTTTCTTCCTTCTCCTAAGAAGCTGAAAATTAAGTCATGAATTAGAAATAGTTGAGGTTATGGCACTAATTTGTTTTGGTACTCCTCCTCTGTGCTGTGCCTCTTTACCTCTCGTGGTTATTTACGGAGCTTTGTGCAGTTCACTTCACCAGGATCTTGGTACAGGGTCCCAGAAGAGAAGTGCAAAAGGAAATCCTCCCTCACACCAAATTCAGCCGGGGCAGTCCTGAGAAATTCCGGGTAAAGTCAAGCAACTACAGAGTTGCACTTTCACCTGCTGTACACACAGACTAGCTTGGATCCCTTCTGTATTGACTTTGGGATTACATAGCCAACTGAGTGGCAGTTTGGCATTTCAGGGAGGAGGGGGGAGGGCTGCCCTCTGTGGGTAGCAATAAAGGCAGCTAAGGGCAGCTTTTGTCAAGTGTTATTCTTTCAAACTTTTTTTGGCTGGATCTGTGAAGTTGATTTATAAAGAGTTTTTCCTCTTTTGCCAGTTAGGGAAGTTTGATTCCTTTTGGCTGCCTAGATTTGAGCTGCGTGATTGCACTGCTCCATCTGTTCAGCCATGACAATACACGGAGAGGTTACTTGATCTTAAGCTAAAATTAACATCTTCAGAAGCATAGGTTTAACAATTTGAGCACTCACCCATTAAGAAGCATGGCTGTTGTCAAAATGGAAATGTTTCCTGGGAATATCCTTTGGAACAACTTGGGTTTTTAACATTGGGTTCCTAGGGTTTGTGTTGCATTACCCGCAGTCTGTCAGTCTGCTTTGTTTGCCTCTTTGGTCAGTCCCTTTTCTAGAGGAATAATAAATTCAGGGATTAAGTTTTTGGTGTTTTGTTTTTTATTTGTTTAAACGCTTGTCATATAATGTAAACTTAGAGTTGTCCTAAAGCAACTAATTGTATTTCTTGCATCTTTAGTTGATAAACATTAGTTAGTTAGTAAGCCACAATTATTCACTTCCTAACAGATCCCTTAAGGTAATTTAGATGTGATCAGTGTCATTTGAAATTACAAACTGCTAGATCCTGTCCTCAGCGGTTGAAATTGGGATTTTGAAATGTATCAGCAGCAAGATAAGAGACGTAGTTGCTAATTAGTGGTGGGACAGAGTAGATGTTTTGTGCTAATACAAACTGATAATTAAGCAGGATAAGAGGATTGGGAATAGCTTCAGCTCGTCCATAGTCTTAGAGGGAATAAAATAGAAAAGCTGTAGATTAAGTTGTACAGTATACGGACTGACTTTTAGCTTTCTCTTAATTTGGTAAAGATTCCACATCTGACATTATGATGAAGAAAATTCTGAAAGTACTACCCGCATAAAGTTCACCTCATGTCTTAGAAATATGACCAGCTTATCTGCTGGTGATCTGATAGCATCGAGTTCTGAACTGTGGCACCCTTAATTTTAAATGCAATATTCCTTCTACAGGATGAATACTCCATATTTCCTCAGACGTACTCCATAGACATCAATGGCTACATTCTTGTTTATTCAGTCACGTCAATAAAAAGGTAATAAAAGCTGTTGTGCTCTTCTGGTTTCGGTGTTTTCTGGGTTTAGCTCCTGCCTCTGCTATTATGTGTGATTCAATTAATCTCTCTTTGCCTTAGAAATGTAATAGGTATTAAAATTAATGTGGTTTTTCAGAAATGTCCCCTCATTTCCAAATGTCACAGGCACTTTGCAGACTAATGTGCAAGGTGCCATGTAAGAATTGAGACAGTGCTCAACTACATTGTTTTGAGGTGTAAGTAAAAGTACAAAGAGTGAATTCAGGAATAAATATAGAGTTCATTATTCTTTCATCAGATACAAAGGCAGACTTTAACCCAAACCTAACGGGCACTGTACATGTATGTGAGGTACCCAGTTAGTTGCTAGATCTGTCCTTCAGCCTCGTAGCATTTTACAGTATTGAGGTTTCTTTGACTTCTTGTCTTGGATTGTTCTGATTAACCATCCGAAATTTTCTCATAAACAGCAATATATGACTCTTGGACTGCAGACTCGATATGCTGCAGCAGATAATCTCACTTGAAGCTTTTCCCAGAGGATCTATTATTTCCATGCTGTTAGCTGTCCATTCTCACATGAGGGCAGAATCCATCGTCGCTGGAGTCGTTTACTTGCATGTTTACTTGACTTTGTCATCCTCTTGTTATTTTCTCCCTTCCTCTGTTCATCTTACTAGTTTAAATACTGGTTGAATAGATGTTAATTTTCTAATGATGTACAAGATCTTTGTTGCAACAGATTAATTAATCCTATTTTTAGTTAAATGGCTAAGATCTCAGACCTTTTGCTTTCATCAAGTGCAAGAGAAGTAGGTGCTTCCCTTGTACTTGAAGGAAGCTGATCAGCTTTCTGTGAGTGCTGAAGCATTCCATATCTTTTCCTCTAAATTGGACAAAACCTGTCATTTCCAGTGCTCTTTAGCAGACCATTGTAAGACAACTTGGCTGTTGGCTCTTCTGTACTTCTCAAAGAAAGGAAATGCTTTGGTTATGAACTTCTGTTGCTTGCAAGGTGTTTAACATTGGACAGATTTCACAGTCCTTCATTCTTGGTTTTCATCTTCAGTTCTGAAGTAGAGAAGGGCAAACTTGGTTGGCAGCTAAAGGACATGTTCTTTCTCAGCCACCCAGTTGTTACCTCATGATGTCTTGAGCTTAGCAGCACATGAAGAAATGAAAATCTGTTTTCTGTGGTAACATTCAGTTGGTTAAACCAGAGACCAAGTTATGGTGAAAATATGGACAGGACAGAATGGGTTAAGACTACAGGTAGAAGCTCTTACCATCGGTATTTAGACTTGATCAGTTTATTCCAAGGTTAGTTGGTTTGTGGGGTTTTTTGCTCCTTTAAATTTTCCGAGTCCCGATGATCCTTCTTGTTCAATTCCTCATGTTCTGGATCAAGACAGTGTTTAGACAATAGGAAAGGTCTTCCACAATACTCTGATAGCATCAATGACATGCCCAGGCAATCAGATCACAGTTGCCATCTGTCCTGACTTCTGCCCAAATGTGTGTATTGATCCAGTTGGAGTGAGAGCTTTGACACCAGCCTTAATAGAAATGCTCTTTTAAAATTGCCACCTTCCCTGCTAACCTCCAGTGGGAAGTTTAAATAGAACTTGAAGAAAAGCTAATGCCCTACATTTTTCGTGTTCCCAGGCTCTCAGCAGCAAGGTTACTGGGAGGCTTTTGCTCTAGTTCAACTTAATTAAATTCCAATTTTATATCTTCCTAGGTTCCATGATTTTGTGTAACACATTTATCTGACAGCTAGTAATATTTTTTTTTCTTTTGCATTTCACACATTTTGCTGTTTGCTGTAACCCATTTGCTTGACAGAACTGGAAAGGACCTCTTATGGCTCCAGATCTCTCACAGTTTCACAGATTAATGTGATGATGTTCTTTTTGGATTGGTCAGTATCTGCCTTGAAGTATGTCCCTGCTCCTTCTAACCTTGATAATTTGAAAAGCTTTCTAGAACATTATTTGGTCAAGCCAGTTTCATTCCTGGCTGTTTTTAGCAACTTGTTTCTGTGTCAGAATTGTTTTGAGTTTAAATAGCACTTCTCTTGTGGTTTCCGCCTCGATCAGTTAACAAAGATCAGTTGGTTGTTTGTAGTATTTTTGCTGAAAAAGGAAGCTTGTGAACTATCTTAGACAAAGAGAGAGGTACCTGGAATTGGGAAATGGGGAGCCCAGGTTGCAGGAGAACCCCTGGCAGCATTGTGCCCTGGAACCTCAGGTGGGGACTCACCAGGGTGCTGTGGTGTTCTGGCTAAGCTGGAAACAACACACCTGATAGGGGAAAGGAAACAGAGATTGCCCTGTGCCAGGGACTCAGTTATCCTGTGCCTGGTATGCTGAGATCCTTCCTCTTTCTTCACATTAAGAAACAGTTTTGTGGTCTGTAGCACATTTTTTTTGTAGATTTTTATTCTTCTTTCAGTTTGCAGGGTCGCCAAGTTCTGTGTGTGGCATTGCCTCTCAACTCTGTCACAGCCAAGCTCCATTTAATTCTTATTTTATGTGTAATTATGAGTGTCCAAGACAAGTTCTCAAGATGAGAATTTCACTAATAGTTTTCAGCATAAACTCTTTGTGTCCCTAAAATCGTTTCATTGATTCCACATTTTCCTGTAATGTGTAGTATCCAGCTTGAGTTGCCAGTAGTAAGTTGTGCCAGACTGAGTCAGGCTTTTATTTACAAAGAACTCATTTTCTTGATAGGATATACTGAAGCTATTAGCTGAACATGGAGGAGCATTGTGTTCTACTCAGTCTCAAAAATTACTGCTGAAGTCAGACAATTTTACCCTACCTGACAGAAAATCCATCTTAAATGTGGTAGCATTTTTTGTTCCAGAAGTGAAAGGTTTTAATGCTTTGAATAGTGTTTTTAGGAAGCAGGTCTTTGATTGCTCTGAGATGGAAGTGTGCTTGAGTGCTGCTCTATTTTTAAGAGTTTCAATTCTAATTGAAATGCAGTGCAAGTCAAGACACTGCCTGTAGCTAACAACCTTGGAAACTGGAAAAGTTTCTGTCCTTTTTTTGTTGTGTCTCTCATTTGTGAGTCTGTGCCTCCCCTAAAACAAATCCGAGCTGTGCACTTCATGTACCAGCATTTTTTCCATAATGTAACTAGAGCAGCACAACATCTGCTCTTCAACCCCGTTTATAGCTTGTTCCCAAAAGTACTAAATGTCAAATGCAGTGGATTTTGTTAGTGAGCTTCTTGGCTTCTTGGTATTTCACAGTACTGCTTCTTACCTCCTGTCATCTAAACTTTACATGCATGGTAGGGGAACAGATGACAAATATTTAATAATCACTTTTTCAGTGCCATCCTGCAGATCAGTTTACTCACTTTCCATAGAAAATTTCAGGCTTATTTTGGCTTTCACATAAGTAAAACTTTATATATGAACTAAGTGTTCTTAAAAACCAGTTTTGAGATTGAGCCTGCTTAACTAATTACTTTTTCTTTCCAATTGCTTTAATTTGACATACTCATCCAGGGCTGTTGGACTGTAGCAGTTAAATTTCTCACTGCAGATACAAACCAGATGAGAGGTGGGAGGGACTTGGGGTGATTCTGTGTTAGATGCATCTGTCCTGGGCAATGTTATTTATTCCTGCAAATGCCATAGCTGGGGAGGCTGTAAGGGTAGGCACAGGCTGGTCTGTGCCGCTGGGACCAGTTTGCTCTTGTAACACAAGTGGGTGAGACTTGGGGCACCTTTGTAGTTCTGCCGCTGTACATAGAGTAAGTTTTAAACACAGCAACCTGCATATGCATGTAATTGCTTGTGTATTGGGTATTGAGGATAAACATCAGAGTGCATGTGTGACTTCATCCCTTTATTTTGCAGTTTTGAAGTGATAAAAGTTATCCATGGCAAGTTATTGGATATGGTGGGAAAAGTCCAGTAAGTAGTGACACTTTCATCTCATTTCATTGCAGGCATGTTGCTAGTGCTTTGTTCAGTATACTGTAACTGTTCTGAAGTTCTGAACTTTCTTTCACAGAATACCCATTATGCTGGTTGGAAATAAAAAAGACCTGCATATGGAACGGTATGTGAACTCCAGAATGTGGGAAATGCAAGGCAGCAGCCCACATTCCTGTGGCTGCAGCGCGCTGGCTTTGTTCTTGGCTTTCCATAACTAGCATCAAATTGTAGGTTAAAATAAGGTACTGGCAAAGGAATTGTGTCCACAATGTGAACTGCGAGCCATGAACTTCTGTTGTAATGTTGATTTTTGCTATAAGGTTCCAGGGACAGTCATTTAACACTCCGTTTTTTGTTGAGGGTTTTTTTTTTTTCAGAATGAGTAACAGAAATGTATTTGTCACAACTGTAGAATACCAGATGATGTTAGAGACTGTGAAATCAAAGCAGTGCTTTGGGACAACTGCTCTTCTGGGTCACAGCAGTTTTATACCTGGCCCAGTGGTGCATTTGACAGCAGCCAAAAGTAAATGCTTTGGATCAGACTTCACAAGACATTCCTATTACAATGCACTTACGTGCTTCGGTACTTGAAGGTATTTCTTGACATATCAGATTCCAATTCTTCTGAAAGTTATAAAGAACATACTTTTCTTTCTTTGGTCAGGGTGATCAGCTATGAAGAAGGGAAAGCTTTAGCAGAATCCTGGAATGCAGCTTTCTTGGAATCTTCTGCTAAAGAAAATCAGGTAATGGATTTAAGAGTCACTTCATTCAAATAGCAATGTAGCAGATGACTCATAGTTTCACGTAATAAGGGAAGCTGAAATATTTGCATGTACTCTACAGATGTTTTGCATAGATGGAAACAGAACGGCTGCCTGCCTTCAGGTTTACGTGCACAGGTTTTCACAGGCAACTGTCCATGGGGGGAGGAAGTGAAGAACTGAAAGCTAAGCCTCTCTGAACACAGCAGGACACTTGTGACAAACTAGAGCTCGGATCCACGTGATGGGTGGAGCAGGGTCTGCTACCTTAAGTAGGAGGACACTGGTTACAGAGCAGTGAGTTGGTGTGAGGGGATGAACCTCGTGTGTCAAGGTGCTGGGCAAGACTCAATCTCTCTACTGTGGGGAATAATCATTTTGTGGGTCCATGGGGTGGGGGGCACACAGAAAGGTGCTAGAACACAGCAGAAACTGTCAGGCACCACTGTGATAGCTGCAGAGAAGCTGCACAGTCTGACCCATTTACACTTGCTGGTCTCCTGTCACAGAAAGAAAGTGTTTAATTACCAGTTAAATAGCATCTTACTCTTGGTTGCTCTAAATAACTTTTGTTGAAATGCCTCCTAAATATGTTCTGGTATTTGAATTTGTTCCTATGGCTAGTAATAATATTTTGTCATTGATTTGACACCGTACATACCTGAGTTGCAAGAGCCTCTTGGTTTGGATGTGAGGTAATAGACAACTGCCGTAGATTGGGAAAGAAGTGTCTTTTTCTTTTTTTTTTCCCCCTTTTTTATTTTCCTTTTTTTTCTCCTTTTTTTCCCCTCTTTTTTTTTGGTTTTTTTTTTCCTTATACATCTCAAAAGCATCAAAGCTTTTGATTTTTGAAAATACAGACACATGACAAGGTCTCACATCTAATGTAGCATATCACATCCTTGTCTTCCTTGATAACATGAGCACAACCAGAAGGGCAGTCCTGTAGCTATGACAGGACCTGTTTCAGCAGCCTTTCTTTCTTCTTTCCTTCTCACCCATCCCCAAAATCCAAGCAAACAGCACTTGTCCAATGTTTTTTGTCAACAGTTCTACAAGTTACTTGAGTAAAGTTGGATTTTCCCTGGAAGATTATTTGATTATTACTTGGATTATTTTTTGTCACCAGATATGGAACACTTGGAGTTAGTTTATCAGTATTTCTGGCTAAGACTTGCATAAACCTTGTCAAAACGGGGCATGATAGAAGCATAAAATTTCTCAATATATTCTCTGTGTGCTGGGAAGCTTCAAATGCATACCAAAGGAAATTAAATTGACAGTGTAAAGAATAAACCTGTTAAAAGCATCTGATTTTTTTTCCACATCTTTATTTTAAATGACTTAATACTTCTGGATTAGGCAAAGCTATTGCCAGTGCTCTTTTTCTTTTGGCATATGTTCACAATGTGTAATAGCATAGCAATTCATATCCAGCAGAATATATTACTGGTATCCTTCTGGAGCTTTTATTGTTCTTGAACTGATGAAAAAAAGGTTGGCTGTATTTATGCAAAGAAGCTACAAGCTTTCTAGGGTGTTTGGCATGTCCTGTATGTTGACTTGGTGCACTGACAAAGTCCAATTGACTGCCACGTGTTTGTGCCTGTTCCTTAGTCTCAGACTGTCTGTATTAAGTTAAGTTTCCAGATGGAACTTATATAGCAAGCTTGGTATCTTCAGGGAAATCAGAATGGCAGTTGTATGTCCAGTATTCAAAATCCTGGACAGGCCGGTACAAATCCCACCAAAAGAAAAATCAGAAGACGTGTGCATTCTTGCTGTCAAAGGTTTTCCTTGCAGCAGGATCCTCCAGAACAGCGATTGCAGGTCACTGTAAATCGTGTCCCTCTGGATTTAGCAGCAGGTTGATAGAGACAGGTGCTCCAGCACAGTTTCTCCTTCATGCCTCTTACATAATACACTTGGAAAATTTGTCCAGCTCGAAGTTTGGGAGATCATATTAATTTCTTACAGCATGTGATCGTCTTTCAGGCTCTCTGGCATGTTGCCTTTGGAGGGTTGGGATGGATGGAGGGAAGTGGGGAGGAGCCCAAAGCTGGCACAGCTGCCTTAGTCTGTCTCTCAGACCTCCACCTGTGAAGAGGTGGGAGATTGAGCTTTGAGAGCCAAGTGTGGAGTCTGGATCTGTGAAGTGCTGGGAGAACAGGAGACACCAGCCATTGTAACATGCCTCCCTGTGAGCTGGACCAGGAGAACCTCTGAACTCAAGCAGGTTTTTTCTTCCAGATCCTAATTTGACAGGGTAAAACCATCTGATCTCTAGAGACAGGGTATCTTTTCTTACCCTGAAACTGTCTCTTGTTTGATGAGGAAAGGGGTTTGTTTGGAACTTCATAACAAGCTGTGTTGTCATTTTCCTGGTACTGAGTGTTCACCTTGCATAAGTCAACGTTACTGGAAAAAGAAATCTGTTGGCATTTTTTGCTTTGAGGTTCATCCAAATAATCACCTGTACTGGCTTGGTACAGCAAATGTAACTTGCCTATCAAGATTAATTCTAAACTCCTTCCAAAAGTGCTTTGGGTTCTGTTTGCTTAATAGAAAGCCAGTATGCTTAAAGGGGTGAGCTGGACTGGAATTGAGAACTTCAGTAGAGAGTTCCAACGTTCCTGGGTGGGGGGACATCTGTTAATTCTCTCAGAAACCGAGCCATCTGTGCGTGGTGGATGTGGAGCAGGAGAAGGACAGTTTCTGGTGTGCTGGTCTGAGATTGGTTGGGTATGTGCTGCTCTTCACAGCTGTGAGGGGGGAAGGTCTTTCTGCCACAGGGGTTAAACCACACTCGGTCAGCTGTGTGGTCTGTCCTTCAGAATGGCTCTGTTTGCAAGGAACTGCTGAAACCCAAGATGCTTCCCTAGAGCAGGATCTGATAGCAAAGGCTCCTTTCCCCCTCTTCTACCTTCCTGCTTTTCCCTCCCCACCCCACAAAAAATCCTTTTTGGAGCATCTGTGGGAGTCCAAGGAGCATAGTCCAACAATACTGGGCAATTAAAATAGCTCTATAGATGAACTTAAGCAAAGTGTACCTCTTCTGCCAGGAAGATAGCAAAAGATAACACATTCCAGAAATGGCATGACTTGCAGTAGATGGAAAGTGAGACAGGCAAAGATCAAAGCTGTGGTGATGATGAATGGAGGTGGCCAGAGTTCCCAAGGTCGGGTACATCTGATGTGTCAGCTCCTCCAGACACGCGTGACCTGGTAGGACTTTGAGAGGAGCCTGCACATCACCAGCATATCAGTCAGCAGGGGAAATCCCTGGGCTTGGGGAAGGCAATTCTGAGACCTGATGGGAAAGACCTCTCCGAGATTACTGCTGGGCTATTATTGTCATGTCTCCTCAAGCTGCCTAATTATTACCAGACACGCTGAATTGCTCTGGCTAACTTCAGGAACTTCAAGCCTTTCTTGTGGGACTCCCTACTTAGTTTCACCTAGGCCATAGTAGAGTGCTTCATCTTAATCCCAGTGCAGTAAAGTGGTGACTGAAATAGAGCCAGAATCCAAATTGGTCTTAAACCCAGTTGAAGGTTGGAGCCAGCTGTAACTAGAAGAATTTAGGGAGTAACGAGCAACCAAATGGTGTTCATCCAGTTATACGAAATTCATTAGATAGATTTCAAATGGAGCAAGGAAGTAGCAAAAAATGTACTTCTTACCAAAATGGAGCTTGGTTGTTGCTTATTTTTCAAGGGCAACTTCATCTTTGAGCTCAGAAGATGCAGTGCTCAGTGAACGCTTCAGAGCAGTGTGGGATCCAGGGGCGTGACATGTTTGGAGTGTGTTTGGACTGGCAAAGGATGGAGGAAAAACTCTCTCTTCCTTTACCTAAGTATTGTTCAAATTCCTTTGCCCAGTTCTGTGCCAGGATAAACCAGTAGTATGAGCAGTTGAGAGTTTCCTCTTTGAAATAATAAAACAGCTGCCAAAGGATGACTCGGGCAGCTGTGGGCTAGATTTGGGTGTTTGCACCTTCCTGGCTGCTGGCAGCACATTCCCGGCTCCCTGCTCGTGCAGAGAATTCCACATCCCGAGCTGTCTGTCCTGCTCCCACCAAGGGGCACATCTGCAGCAGCAGCTGAGCCTCTGATGTCTCCTGCTCGGTGCTGAGCTCCCCGAGCAGCAGGTGTTGCCCAGGCTGACAGGGATTTTGTTTCCTCAGGGGGAGAAAGGTAGAAGGAAGCCAGATGGCTTTCTGTGGGCTAGGTGTGACCCACATTCCATAATTGGAACATAGGGAGGCAGATGCATATAAAGTCTGGCTGTGTTCTTTATTCCTTGTCACAAAACACAGCTTCCTGTGTTGGTTACAGGCTCAGTCTAAAATTCATCAGCAGATTTGAGCTGGATTACAAATTCCGAAGCGTTAACTGTAGGACAGTGATTAAACCTTCTCAGTGAATATGTATTTTCTGTGAAGTGAATTAACAAACCCGGTGAACTCCTACATCTTAGTGCTTCAAACAGCACGTCTTTGACAGGGAATGTGCAGCTTCTTGGTTGACAGAGTAAGTTGTGGAGGTTTTTTAATGGTTGCTGTGAAACGTGGGCATAAAGAACTTGTGCGTTAAAATGAGACCATTGAAAATTTCGACTCCAAGGAAACAGTGGTGCAGTGTATTTGTAAATCAGTGTTATTACCAAGTTTTGATTAAGGGAAACTCTTCATTAGTGGAACCAGTTTGATAGCAACTGCAGTGCATGGTTCTCCTAGAGTCTAATTTGCCCAGGAAATGTGTTGTGTCATTACTGAACTAATGAGCCACTTCTGTCAGGTTCTGTTGGGATTGCAGGAAACTCCATTATATGGAGGAATACTCTAGTTCCAGCTGGTGAAGTATTTTAAATAGTTCCAGAGATCGTACCGTGCACAAACAGTATAAATATGGGAAACTTTAACATTCAGTCTAATCTTGTTAAATTTGTTGTGGGGATTCAGTCAATGGGATTAATTTGGAAGTGATCCAGTGGAGAATTATATCTTGTGGAGGTGGAAAAACATGTGTTGGATCAGAATATGTAGTCATAAAGCATAGGCTGCTCTTCAGCCTGCTGATTAAAACCAACAAAACCCCTTTTTATCCTCTTTTGTAGTGTGAATGCTTTTATATAACGAACATACTTTCATATGCTTGGAATTCCTGCAGTGGATGGCTGGAGGTTGCACTGAATGGCATGTCTCATTTGATCAGGAGACCGTTTCCAAGCTGTAGATTCACATACTGAAGCACTAATCATATAGTTCAGGCTGTTTAAAGTGCAAACCCCCTTTCCCTCAGAAGGGCTTTATCAAAGGATATTCCTTAATATTAGTGACTACTTCAGCTCGTGTTTTCCCCTCGTGTTCTTGCACCCTGTCTAATACTGATCTTACCTCTAGGGAGGATGAGAAAATCAAGAATATTAAAATAACCCTCCAACTGGGCCACGCAAAGTCAGTATTGAGAGCTGAAAAATCTGAAATTACTCAGTATCTTAAAGATTACTGAGAGGAAATGAATTGGTTTATTCTCTGGAGCAGCACAGCATCAGAATCTTCTGGGCTGTCAGTCGTTCAGTGCAAGCTCAGTATGCAAAATAAAGTGAATCACAGTTATTAGCTCTGTTGTGAGTCTGGCTCACTTGGTACCTGCCCTCCCTGCTGTGACAGAAGCCAGCTGAGGATTGCTGTGGAATGGGGGTTTACACTTTCCTTTGAAACTGAAATTACCATATTTTCCCTCGTCGCTTTGGAGTAAGCGTTGGATGTGCCTTTCTGTTTCTCCTTGCCTCCTAATGGTGTGCTCTCTCTTTGCAGACTGCCGTTGATGTTTTTAAGAGGATAATTTTGGAGGCAGAAAAAATCGATGGGGCAGCTTCACAAGGGAAGTCTTCATGCTCAGTAATGTAATTCCACTGCAGAACCTGAAAACACTGGGAATACATTCTACCTGAAGAAGCAAAACTGCCCATTATCTTTAAGGATAAACTATGCTTCATTTTTTTTTGGGGTTTTGTTTTTGTTTTTTTTAATTTTTACTTTTTTTTTCTTCTGTTAACCTGAGAGATAAACAGTTGGTTTGGAGCCTTTCCCTTCAGATTATGTTAAACTCTGACTCCTGTGCAAATGGCTTCACTTCCATTTTCAAATTTTAAGCAATCATATTTTCAATTTATATATTGTATTTCTTAATATTATGACCAAGAATTTTACTGGCATTAATTTTTCAGTGTAGTTTGTTGGTTAGAATAATCATCAAAATGATGCATATTGTTACACTACTATTAACTAGGCTTGGATATCAGTGTTTCTTTGTGTTAAATGTATACTTGTAAATAAAATAGCTGCAAACCTTAAATGTTCTGTTTATAATTTTTCGTTGATTACTCCATATCAACTTTTTTTTTGTTTAATTTTTTTGTTTTGGTTTGGTTTTTTTGTGAAAAATGTTCACCTGCTGACCTTAAGAGGAGGCGCGAGATCCTTGGAGCCAATGGATTGTTTGACTATTGCTTGGGAAGTTGTTTGCGAGTGATCCCAAACTTTTTTTGCTACCGGAACTCCAGGCTGGCCAAGGAGCTCAGCTTTGCTTTTGTGCCCCTTCATGGGAAGGAGAGACGAGTGACAGCTGTTTTTTTGGAAGGGGGTTCAGTCAGACAAGCTGCTCTGTGTTTGTCCCCGTTGAGCGGAGGGTGCGCGGGTGTCCCGAGGAAGGGCCCGGCGGACCCTGCGCCACGGACTGTTCACCTGGACTTGTAACTGGGAACGCTGTCAGGATGGAGTGGATTTATCCAGGTCACAAGCGTAGACTTGTTAAGAGAACAAAAAAAAATGTCATTTAAAATAAATTGCACGTCCTGAACAAACCGATGTGGGCTGTTTGTCTGTACTTGTGGCATCTGCGTAGCTCTGCTGGAGGTGAGTGGGCTCCTGGCACCTGGCACGGCCCTGTGCTGCTCTCCCTGAGAGCTCCAAGCTTCTCCTTGGCTTTGGGACGAGGGGCTCAGCAAGCCTTAATCTGGAAACAAACTGCTTCAACTATGTATTTAAAAAATGTGCAGTTGACCTACTTTGTATTGAGAAGCAAAGCAAAACCCAAAACAGTAAAACCAAACAAGGCTGATTTGGGGAATGGTTAATTAAATGAAGTATTTCTCATGTGTTTTTGTGTCCATTTGAAAACTTAATTTCTGGCAGGAGAAAAAATGGAAGGGAACCTTGCAGTGTTTTTGCAACCAGAATTAGCTTTTGTATTCTCGTGTGTGCTAAAATATAAAAAGTCAGCATCTCATTTCTTTGTTTTCGTTGTGCAGTTGTTCCCTCATATGAAATAGAACAGTGTACACAGAAAAACTTGGTATTTTCTCGGGTTACCATGAGATTAACTGGCTTCCTGGCAAAAAAACAAACAAAAAAATAAATTGCCCTTTTCTCTCCATTTAGGATATTTCCCCAAGTTTCTGAGAACTCGTGTTACATGAGTTTTCATAACCTGTGCCAAGTGCAGGTTCAGTAGCTGGATGATTGTCATGCATGATGCATTGCTGGAGTTCAGTGAAGTTGGAGTTGCTCATTCAGGAAAACCAGGATTTTAGATCCAGACTGAGCCGGGCCTGTTCTCTTCCCAAGAACCTGCAGCTTTGGAAGGAGGGTTGTTTGGCTGGCAGTGAAATGGCTGGGGATGCAGAAGGTGATGTGTGGAGCACAGAGCAGTGTGTGTCTGTCCAGTGTTGCCCTTCGCTGCTTCATCCTGAGGTGATGGATGACTTGTTGCGTGACCAGAGGCTGTGGTGTGGCATCGTGGACGCAGTGTCACGTGGTCTGGATCACAGGGTGGAAGTTTGGGAATAGCAAACCTCAGTGACCACATTTACTCAGTTTTTTTGTAGAACAGTGGCTGCATGGGAACCGGCAATGAGCCTAAAGCCCAAAATAGCTGCTGCATTGGGGCATAAGGTGTGCCAGCTGCTAAGACCTTAAAGGAGATGCTTAAGGACTGCAACTTGATAGTCCTGGGATAACCCAGGTCCTGCCTTCCAGGGCTGAGGCTTCTCAGAAGGGTTTCAAGGGAAGTGCAGGTTCTCTGGGTGATTTGCAACGGGAGCTTCCAGTATTTGAAAGGGACTTTTTACAAAAGTGTGTAGTGATGGGACAAAGAGGAATGGCTTCAAACTGAGAGTAGGCTTGGAATATTAGGAAGAAATTCTCTGCTGTGAGGGTGGTGAGATACTGGCACAGGTTGCCCAGAGCAGTGGATACAGTTCCATTGCATCTTTCATAATAGCTGAAGAATTGAATTCAGCCATATGGGTTTTTGTTCCCTTCCTCCTGTCACTGGTTCATCCAGTAAAAAATGTGAATTATTCCACTTGTCCAAGACTTTCTCCACTAATAAGATCTAAAGACCAGCCATGTGCAGTCCTACTGAAATGTGTAGTCAGGTGTGGTTGGTGAACTACTCATCCTTTCCTGTGCAGAGGTTTGAGCTGGCATTTTGGGATGGCACCTTCCAGCAGCTGGAGTATAACGGAGGCTGGGACAGCCTCCTGCCTCCTTACACCGAGCTGGGTGCACTCCAACCTGCAGCATTTTCCTTCGAAGTGCAAGGTGGGCTGCAGCCCGAAACAAGCCTTTGGCATGGTGCATATTTTTGTGTTTTCACCTTTTTTTAAAAAGAAATGTATAGTCTTGCTTGCACCTTTGCTGCTGAAGAACTGTTGCTGCCGCAGAGGTCGCAGGTTGCTGTGTGGTGCAGGTGGTGACGATGTGCCCAGGCTTGCTGAGTTTACCCTGCTAATTAGCACTGCTGAGCTGGAGCCTCTCCAGAAGGAGAAATCAACAGGTTCTGATTGGTCCTTATGTAATCGGGAGTGCTCATCTTCAGAGCATTTCGCTAATACTGACTGGCCTTCACAGCCTCATCTAATAAGGTCAAAATTGCTCCCCTTTGACATCTGGGGAGGGGGAGTGACAACCTTTGCACAGTTGCCTTCAGCTCCTTAGAGGCATGTGGAAATGTGGTTGGATGGGTCTGGCTAATAGGTGTCCTCAGCATCCAGCTTTTCCTAAGGTGTCCCATTTCCCCACTGGAACTTTTTGGAATATAATGGAAACTGAAAGGAAGTGGAAACTCTGGGCTTTCTCAAAATGAAGTCCAAGTCCCATTTTGGTCAGGTGCTGATTGAGTAGTGCCGTGAGCTGCATTAACACTAACCCCTAGACAGACACAATATTGATGAAAAAGAGCTTTTTAGACTTTTAGATTTTTTTTTTCAATATCCATCTCTGTAATTGGTTAAACCTGACTGGCCAGTCCCATCTCCAAGGTGAGAAGTTATTTTTCCTAGCAGGAACCCAGATCTGAACCATCGTTCCATGGCAGGGTTTGCTCAGTCTGAGGACGCTTTGAGTCGTGGGTGACACGAGGTGTTGTGTGGCATGGGATGGATGGTGGGTCAGGGTGTGGGATGGCCACCCTTGGCAGAGATACTGCAGAGACTCCGTGTCTTAGTGCATCCATGATGAAGACAACATATTGAACACAAGACCATTGCGTGGCAGCTGATTCCCATTTCCAGCAACAGGTGATGTATTCTCCAGTGAGGGGGTGGGTTGACTGATTTGCAGGATGATCTGCAGTCAGTGTCACCAGCCTCCCCAGCAGGTCTGGGGGCAGCACAAGGTGTACTCGGGCACTGGGAACGGGTTAATCACCAGCAGAAATTAGTACTTTGGCAACTGGTCTGAGGTGGCTTCATCGAGCAACGTGGATTTCACACAGGAACTCTCCCTTGAGTCACAGGGATGGTTTCTCACTCCGAGGTCTGTTGCTGCTCTGAAGAGACCCACGAGCTGTGCTCATCATTCCCAGCAGCAAGCCAAAGTATTTTCCGTGGGAAGGAGCGAGACCCATGGTTGTTCCATGTCTAATGAGCTTGAAGTATCTCATACTGGGGTGTGTGAAGAATCCACGAGCTTTTTAAAGCAAGATGGCATTTTGGAAGCCCTGAGATACGGATTTTCTGCGCCGGGTCTTGCACTGCCTTGCAAATCCTGCAGGCTCCTCCCGGAGCTGAAGCATCGCCCTTTCAGAGGATGCGGAGCAACTCCTTGGCTGCTGCTCCTTTAATTGTTGGGTTTGGGGGTTGTACCTGCCGCAGTAGGTACCTCGGAGCAGAACACTAATCCTGCTAAGCCTCTGACAGGGAATATTCCTGTTCGCATTAGTGAAGTCACTCCCAAAGATTCCCTTCCAGGAGTCACACCCTGCTCACACGCCTGGCTCTGGCCTGGAGCAAATTGTCTGCCCCAGCATCAAGTGCCTGAAAGGCTGCTAGTGGCCACAGGCTCCTCAGGCTGCTCTTTTCTGTCTTCTCCTGTCAGTCTTTCCATCTTTGTCAAGGAATTAAGGGGGTCTGTCCAGGAATTATCATTTACCATTCTTCCATCATATTTTTCCTTTTTTTTTTCATGTAGATGGGTTCTTTGTTATTTCATATCTTTAACGTGGTTTCTCAAAGAAATGAGAATAAAGTTGCCACACCCTCTTTCCATCTCTCCTAAAAGAGCTTTTGAACCTGTTGGGACAACCTCTAACAAATCTGACAGCTGGGCACAAGTCTCAGATTCATCAAGTTCCTGCACATTGAATTAAATCTCACATCTCAGGAGAAACAGGAAAACACCACCATGAGACAGAGCCAGAGGAAACCAGCCTTTTGTGGTTCCATAAAGAACTCCTGAGGTAATATTGGCTTTCCTGGGTCCTTGAGGGCCAGTTTGCCGTGGATGCTGTGGGTCTACCTCTCCAGGCAGCAAACAACTCACGGCCAGTGCAAAGAGCACGGGGCTGTTACGACCCCAATGGATGGAGAGTTGGATCCCAAATGCCAATGACGGTGTCACCTCATCCTCATCGTGCTCCCAGCTGTGACTCAGGAGAGGGACACGTCTCCTTCCCTCCCAGGGCTCTGAGTGTGAGGCCACGGGAAGGGCTGGTTTTGGGGAACACCCCTAGTGCCCCCCTGCCCGACACTCTTCCAAGCAGGACTTTTCCACTCACTATTACTTTTCCTCTACACCACCTGGTGATTAATTTAACACCTTAAAATAACACCAGCTTTTCAATGAGGGTTTGGGTAGGCTTTCTTTTTTAATTAGATGTGGCTTTTTTCATTCTTTCCTGCATCCCATCAGCACATATAAATGTAGACTGTGTTTCTGTGATGCCGGGGCAGGTTCACCTGCACCAGCTGAAGAATATATTTCTTCTCCCAGTGCAATGTGCCACCTCCCTCTTTCCTCCTCCAGTGCATCCCAGTCAACCAACATCCTCCAGCTCAGCCTACGTGTGCACGCACACGCGCTTATTAACTTTTACATCTTAATTGAAAGGGTGGCGTACGTTTAAGCCCTAATAATGACATCCTTTCTTCTGGAATGGTCTTTAATCTTGAAGTGAAGCAGTGAACCGAGGCAGCAGAGCGGGGTTGCCAAGCGAGGCTGCTGGCGCATGTGAGCACTTGGACCTGCCAAGAAATGAGGTTTTAGGGTTCGGATTTGAAGTGTGTGCCTGAGGGTCCGGGATAAGAGGTGACGGTAGCATCAAGGGGAGGTGATGAGGGCCCAGTGGGTGAGGAAGAGGAGGATTTCATGAGCAGGAGCTGCATGTGAAGTCTTCCAGAGCTATTAAATAGCATAAAAGACAAATCTCCTTTTAACCCCTGGTACATCTCTGAATGCTGGTCCATGGGCCACCCCCATGCATTTGCTTTTACCTCTTCCTAGCCCGACTCATTAATATAAGATGATGGGGTTTATGGGCTGAGGGTTTCCTTTGCTGTTTGTCTGGAGAATAAGGCAGTTAAAATCTCTGGATGTTCTTACAGCACAGACAAGGACTTTATGGTCCCATATAGCTGCACTATATGTTACTTTATTGCAGCACCTTTATGGTCCAAAAGTCCCTCTAATCCTGACTTGCAGCTGTGAATCAGGGCTTCAGGGCTGGAAGATCAAAACATTCATAAAAATGATGCTCGTGGATAACAGCAGTGGGTTTGTGAGCCCAACATTGGTGCTTTGGAGGAAATCAGGTCCTTGGGTTTCGGAGGTGCCATTTAAAGAGGTTTGATGGTTGAGTGAGAAACCATTGGTTTGAGGGATGGAGTGCAGTGTGCATTGGTGAGGCAGCTTCCTAGGATGCCTGCACTTGGCTGCCACACTGCAATAGGTGGGAAGAAGCTGGAAAAAAGCAGCAGCCTGATCGTAAAAGGCAGCAAACCTAACACAGTAATTATGTGCCATGCTTAGAGAGGTGGCTGTTTCCTTACTTACGTGTTCTCTGTTCTAAGAAAAAAGGGACAGAAAAGAAAGAAAAAGGGTGAAAAGGTGGGGAGAAAGGAAACAACAACAAAAAAAGAAATGAAAAAAGAGCAAAAAGTAAAAATAAATAATAAAAAAAAGAAGTCCTCCAAAAAGGAGCTGTAAATGTGCACTGCTAATCGACCAAAGCCCTGCCAAGCAAATCTTTTGTCAGATCATCTGCCCGAAATCAAAACCCCGGACTCAGCAGGCCCTGTTATTACCGGTGGTTCTGCCTACGAAGCAGGAAAGCGCAAAGCCCCCGGTTCCCGCGGCTTTGTTAAAAAACCCTCTCGACACCAGCCCCGGCCCGGCCCCCCCACGCTGGCCCCTATATAGTGGGGTGTCCAATGTTCTGCCCATCGCGGGTTTGGTCTGGCTCCCGCTCTTGGTCTTGGATAACAGCCAGCAGAAAATGTCCCAATACTCAGGAAAAGTAAGTAGCGACCCAACCGCTTCCCTTCCAGCCTGCGGCCGGGGAGCCCGAGCACCCCCAGCTTGGAGGGGCTGACCAGGATAATAGACCCGTGATGGTACCGGGAGCAAATTCGGGAGCAGGGACGGGGAGGGTGCGGCAGAAGGAGATGCATTTCAGGAGCCGAGTTTCCTGTTTAAACATTCCTGCTGGAAATATGTATGGGAGAGCACGAGGCGGCGAGAAGCGTCGTAAATGCGGGATGCGCTGCGTTCCCAGAAAAACAAATACAGTTCCCGGGAAAAAATGCCAGTGATGCTGCGCTCCCTGTGCCGGAAAGCAGCAGCTGAAATAACCCAAACCACCCTGAAACGATGCAGCTGCAAGAGACTCCCATCTGCTTGAAATGGGGGGTCCGGCCGTGCCCCTGCTCCTCACCACGAGCCCGTTCTCCTCCCTCTCCCCAGATCACTCTCTACGAAGGCAAATGCTTCACGGGCAGGAAGCTGGAGGTCTGTGGCAGCTGCAACAGCTTCCAGGACCAAGGTTTCCTCAACCGGGTCAACTCCATCTGCGTCCAGAGCGGAGCGTGGGTCTGCTTCGACCACCCCGACTTCCGAGGGCAGCAGTACATCCTGGAGCACGGAGAGTATCCCGATTTCTACCGCTGGAACGGGCGCAGCGACCACCTGGGCTCCTGCCGGCCCGTGGGGATGGTGAGTTGGATGCTGATGCTGCTCTCCCAGCCCGAGCACCGCTGGGTTTTATTTCTCCTGGTCACAGGAGCCCCGTGAATACGTGTCATAAAAGTCTGTGTTCTTTAGAAATAGTGTGTCCCATTGAGAGGGAAATGGTTTCCTGGGGAAGACTTGTCCCCACTTGGAGTGTTCTGCACAGGCCACAAAGCCAAGACTTAGTTTCCCATGTCCCCATCTCCTTCCTCCCACAGTGAAGCACAGTTCCTTTAATGGGATGAGGTATTCCTGTGGTTTTTCCACATGAGATGGCGTGGTCCTGCAGGTACCGTGCACTTTTCCTTTTTAATGTAAGGTGCTATGAAACATTCGCCAGGGAATCCAGTAGGAGATTCATTGCCCAAGGCAAGTTTGAGCTGTGGCAGCCTGGGCTCCCCACGGACCTGGAATGGGAATGAGCAGCCTGAGGGCTTTCTGAACTGGACCTGTGGGGCAGCTGGGCTGACCTTAGCAAATTTTAGCTGAATTCTCTGCTGCTGCAAACCCCACCCCAGTAATCCTGAAACAAACCATTATTTTCCCCTCCTATTAGGAAGCTTTTAAAAGCACAGTGGAGAGGAAGGTTTAACTGGGAAGATTAAAAGGTAACAAAGAAAGATTAATCTGGGTTGTGTCTTTCCATCAACTCTCCTATCACTGAGGATCCCCCGGGCATTGATGAGCCCACTTGGCACAGCAGTGGGTCTGTTTGAAGTCTTTAACCTTATTCCCCAAGCACCTCTGTGGTCCGTACATTGAGGGCTGCTGGACCCTGGCCAGCACAAGGTTGTGCTGCTCCTTCCCTGGCCCGAGGTTTTCCCTGCGTGATGCCAGCAAGTGCTTTGAGGCGTTTCTGCAGGGCAGATTCCCGGAGGAATGTTTGCTTGGGCACAGTGTCCGCTTGGCTGCTGCCGGTGGCTGCCTGCTGTGGGGTTTGGCATCGCAGCCCGGCCTTCTTGTGCGCTGACGTTGTTTATTTGAAAAATGCGTTTAGGTATTCTTTGAATTTGGCTCAAAAATATCCTTTCAGCTCTCTCCATCCCACGTAGCTCTGCCGCAGGCTGCAGAGATCTCCCCGGAGTAATTTATATCGTGTCACCATCAAGGGCTCACGCAGCAACGATGATGCCGGGAAACTTTCCTTTTCCCCTCCGTGTTTTTATTTTCCTGAAAGAAAGGGACAGCATCTCCCGTAAGGAACAGCAGCTACACATGGAACTGGAGGCAATACAGACTAGTGCAGGGGAATAGTCTGGCGTCTTTGTGCGCTCTGGGTACATATCTTTCTTTGCTGTGTGGGTGCACAGAGAGTTGGGGCTGCGGCTGACGCTGTATTTGGATGGAGGGTTTGCGGGATGGGGGGTGGATCTGCAGATGGGGTTATGTGTGCCTGAGTGTATGCAGCCTGGCAGCTGCAGGAAGGTGCAGCTGGGAACAGGCAAGAGGCATTTTTGGCTGCTTTCCTGGTTGGTGTGCTGGGAGGCAGCACGAGTTTGTGCATGCTCTGTGCATGCTGGCACCGACAGTCTTGGACTGCTCTTCACATTCCCCTTCCAAAGCACCTTTCCATCTTCCTCTTTGTCTTATTAAAGCCAGAGAAATAAATGGTTGTACTTTTCCTTTGTGCTGTTGTTGACCTGAATCCCTTTGTCCCCAGCACGGTGAACATTACAGGATTGAGATATTCGAGGGGAGCCAATTTAGGGGTCCCAGCCTGGAGCTGACGGAAGATTGCTCCTTCCTGCAGGGACAAGGCTGGGACAAGACCTGCATCAATGCCCTCAAAGTGTACGGCGATGGCGCGTAAGTAATTGCTCGTGTCCACTGCCGTGCTCCCTGCCCTGCACACCTCGTGCCCGGCACTGCAGGGAGTGAGGGGGCTGCAGGGCCTCCCTCCTCATGGAAAAGCCTGCCAGTGCTGGGGGGGCTTGCAGAAACCCTAAAATTGGGCATTAAGCCTGTGGTTTAAAGGTGAACTTTGGTGCCTGACCACTGAGAGCTCCTTCAAAGAGGGGCAGATAAGCACAAGCTACAAGAGTTGCAAAATACCTTTACAAAGTGTATGGAACAAGATGTCTAAAAGCAGCTTGCTCGCTCCTTCCTTCCTTCCTTCCTTCCTTCCTTCCAGCTTTTGGGGAGGGCAGAGGGATGGCTCCGTTGGTGCATCAGGAGTTTTATGTGGCAAGTGGCTTCAGCACACCTGGCTGCAATGCCAGAAACCTCCTCCTTGGACAGCAAAAATGAGGCTTAAAATTAAATCCTGCTTCTGAAAGACAGGGGCAATTATGGTGGTGATGCCCAGCCACCCCATGGGGGTTTGGTCATCCTCAGTGCCTCATGAACCCACTTTGCAGATGAGTTACTGATGCTCAGCCCCATCCTCCTGCCCTTACAGATGCTCCTAAAAGCCTCAGCAGGACGTCAGCATTGCCTTTTCCTTGGTTTTTGGTGGAAATTTGTATTTTCTCGATGGTATTTGTCCTTTTTGTGTCTTTTTTCTCTTGCTGTCGGGTGGGTTGTTATCCGTCTGTCTCCCCTTTTCTCTGGCTGACAATTGCATTTTCACTGCAAGTGTTCTGGGAGCTGGGGAATGCCATGACATCCTCCCAGAGGGTGGCTGGAGGGAGGCATGGGGCAGAGGGGACCGTCTGCAGAGGAGAACCCTTTCTGTCCGTTTCCCCCCCCAGAATAGTTGTTGCCATCCAATCTTACGACATCCTGACAGCGAGTGTCCTGCAGGACTCTTTCCGGTTCAACCAAGACCTCTCCTCTTCCAAAAATCCAGGCTTATGACTGGGCAGTGGCAGTTCATTAAAACTAAGGAGCAGAGCTACCCACTCCCAATGGGAAGAAATGGCTGGAGCCCACTGGGGACCCTGTTAGAGCTGAGTATTTCAGTACCAACACTATAAAGCCAAGAGGGAGCCCATGACTACTCTGGCAAGGGCCTTAGGGCCAATTTACTGCTCAGGTCCTTGTAGCAGAGCCTGGAGCTTGAGAAATTGGGAAGCTGCCCAGAAACTCTCAAGCACTTAAAATTTTTGAGATTGATTTTCACCCTCCATTACAAAATATATCAGGGGCACAAAGCTTGTTCTCCCTCGCATGGGAGCCTGGACTATTTGTGTTAACATGACGTGACTTCTCAAGGTCTTTGAGTAGTGATAAAAAATTGGGAAGGAATAAAGCACCGAAAGGAGCGTGGTGAGGAAACTCGCTGAGGTTTGTACCATTACATTCAGATCCTGGGAAGACAGTTGTTGGAAATGCTTGGAAAGGTCTGTAAAGGCAGGACAGTGCAAAGGGACCTGCTGTCCCCAGGCTGCAGGAGGAGGGAGGAAAGGATGAGATACTGCAGCAGAGAGGTGAGACCAGGGAGGAGAAAGGGACCCTATGGCACCACTTTTCTCCTTTGGATGGACCATACAAGCCCAGGTGACTCCAGAGGTGCTGCAGAGCTAGGTGGTGCTGGGCTCAGCCTGGCAAGGCTCTCCCAGGACCCATCCTCTGCCATTTGTGGAGTAGAGGAGATGGGGGTCAATGGAGACAAAGGGAGTCTCAGCCCAAGCCTCGATCTGTGATTTTCACCCTCGATTCCCACAATGCGACATCTGTTGGATACAGAAATATTTGCTTCCTTTTCAAAATCCATGGATGGTGTCACGTGCCGATAAAAAGTTGCTGCCTGCGCTTGCGGAGGCGGCCGTGCCTGAGGGAAGTGATGATGGATCATCTGGAAACGCGGGAATGGAGACGAGCGTCTGCCTTTGGCATGGTGCGTGGTGGGGCTGAGGGTGTCCAGCACCTTCCCTGTTGCCCTTCTGGGGCTGGCAACTGTTACCCCACACAGCCAGAAAGGGTGATGATAAAGCTGTTAAAGCCACGCTGGAAATGAGATTGCTATTTTGGAGCAGTTCCGAGGAGTTGCCGCCTCCTCGGAAGCTGTTGCAGGTTGAGTGGAGAGTGGCTTTGCCCTTCCCACAGGCAGAGCCAGCTCCAGTGTCACATATGGTATCATCTGATTTTAGATGAAGACGTGCTCTTCTTGTCTTCCTTTGTGCCTCAGCCACTCCACAGAGGACTGCTTAGGAACAACAACTTAAAAAAGCCAAATTTGTTAAGTGCTCCAAGGGAGAATACCCCAGAAAGAGCTTTTCTACACCACAGTGACATAACTTGGAGGAACCAGACCAACCATTTATTCTGCTGAAGCATTTAGGAGTGTTTGGTAGTTGTGCTGCAGGTTGTGAAATCTCAACCAGAACAGGCACCCAAATGCTGCTGCCCAAAGAACATGACGTATTTCTCGGCAGAGGCAATACCTGCTCGAGTCCTACATGGAGAATGAGTGACTTCGAGCCTCACCAAAAGCCTCCTGCTTGGTCTAGGCCGATGCTGCAGCATTCCCCTCCTCATTTTTCAGTGTGAGCAGCCGGTTTTGGCTTACAGGGTTTGAGCTGGTTCCATGCGTGTTTTATTCCCGTATCCGCTGGGTTTATGTGCTAATGAAACCCAGCACCAAGATGTTTGAGGGCTGTGTGCTCTGTGCCTGGATCAGCTCTCCCATGCTGGGCTTGAGAACAGGATCATAATTTTTTTGTTGTTTTCTGGGCTCCGGGCTGACTCGATTTCTCCTCGCACTGATGGTCTCAGAGAACGTAAATTTTAGGCAATAAAGGAACAGCTAAGTAAGCCATACAATCCTTCACTCATCACCTTGCACTGCCAATACACTTCATTCCCATCTTTCTGCTATTCCTTTTATTCCTCTTTTTCACACACACACACACCCTGCCCCCAGCCTTTCCCTAAGCAAAGGGACAATCCAGTGGGTTCTTATCACCACTTCAGGTCACTCAGTCTGCTCCCATCTACCCCAAGGCCTGTCCCATTCCCTCCGTGTGACTGTGCAGACACGTCAACCATGTGTCTGGAGAGAAACGCACAAACCTTGGGAAAGACAGTGACTATGAGGGGTTGCTCATCCCCCTGCTCTATTCCCCCATATGTTGTTGAAAGATTTCCTAGAGCAGAGAGGAGCTGGAAGAGCCACCATGTCCTGGTGGGCCAGCCGTACCCTGGTGGATATCACTGTCCTCCCACCATGCAGTACTTTCAATAGCCTTAGCAGGAGGGAGTGATTAAAACGTGCTCTTTTTAGGAGCTCTTTTTAGGCGTGCTTGAGGAAGGGATGGTGAGCTGATGAGGTCCACAATCATCTGAAGATACGGAGAAGTGCGTGTAAGATGAAGGGACGGGGTAGAAAAGGAAGAAAGTCACACATGCCTTAGGAACAAGGCTGGGGTGTATCTAGAGGAGGAGGATAGTTTTATAAATTGTTCCAAATTAAGATGAGGAGCTGAGGATGCCCTGAGTGTGCCACTGCACACTGGGATATGTGATGGGGGTATGTGGCTTCAGGGCAACGTGCCATCACTCTCACGTGAGCACCGGGCAGCCTCCTCCCTGTGCTGCACGGGGAGCTTCAGAGGGAAAATCTGAGGATGGCTTTGCAATCCCAGTTCAGATATAAACCGCCTGCAAAAAGTGCTGAAGAATGAAGCGCTTAAGTTTGTAGGAAGCACACTGCAGTGATGGTGCAGCACAGGGCTGTGCAGGCAGGGGCAGGAGAGGGGCACCAGGCAGGTCGTTCCAGTGCACGGGCAGCTGAGGGAAGGGACCACCACAGTCCCACCTCGTGTCCTCTCAGAAACACAGAACAAATCCAAATATGTCAAGGAATCTGTAAGGTGGCTTGACTAAATACCCTAAACTTCTCTTTTTTTAAAAATTTGAATAATGCCCGTGGGTGGCTGGTTTTATAAACAACCTTTTTTCCTAAGCCTCCAGCTTTTTTCTCTGGGTCAGGCTGATCTGAGTTCACCAGCTGTTGTCTGACCCTGGAGGCCCAGCAGTGTTTGACCCATTCAGTACGTGAGGAAGCTTTTCCCTGGAAATCCCACATACAGTAGGTCCCAACCCCGAAGTCCCTGCTGAGTTCCTGGCAAGACAGACCACAGAAACCAAATGATCTGGAGGATTGCATTTCTGCTCTGCTGTCATTGCTGAGCCAATAGATGGGACAAGAAGCAGAGATCCTTATAAAATCCATAAAAACATGGGGAAGAGAGGAAAGAGGCAGAGATGAGCAGCTCAGCAATGACACGGTGGAAACACAACTGAGCAATGGCCAAACTTGGTTTAAACAGCATGGGAGATTTAAACAGAGGACAAAGGGGACACTTGTGGCCACGTTAAGATCATGACACAGTGTGACTAAACGCAGGTGAAGGGAGAGAAAAGCAGCAAAATTGTCCCTCTTGACCACTTGAATTGCTCCTGACTTGAAGACCTTTCAATGGTGAAAGATGTCATGAGCCATCCCGGCAGGGAATGATGCAGCCAAGCCAGGTGAGGAAGTCAGGCATGCCAAAGTCGTCAAAGTCACCAAAGTTATTGACTGTTGTATCTATTTGGCTGCATTCCAGGGGAAAGCTGTGGTTAACTCTGGATGCAGAGATACAGTGAAGATAACCAAGCCAAGTCCTGCTCTCTGTTGGAAAGCATCAAAGAGGTCATTAAGAATTACTGACAAAGAGAGAAATTACTAAACATGGTTCCCATCATAGCTAATGAGCCTGTTCAAAGCAGCAGAACATCCATCAAGTGTTGCACATTTCTCCTTACAGTCCAAAAGGGGTTTTAGCCAGGGGCTGAGGGGACTGATGTCCTTCTTTGGCACTATCAAAGGCTATTAAATTGTTTCTGTTGCACATGGTGAAGCTCAGAGAGACGCATTCCTACAGTAATGGGAAGCAGGGAGCCCCTGGTCCCAGACATCGCCACTGGTGTAAATCCAGTGTCTTCTAAAGGCAAGGCCCAGCCTGGCTGGGGATAATTGCCAGGCTATGCTGGGGCAAATGGGAGGAAGGACCTGCAGTCACCCCCACTGGGAGCATTCCCATGCGCGGGATGGGGCCGGGACTGGGGGACCATCGGGCATGTGGTTCTGCAGTGCCTAAAAGGAGCCATTCCACGTGGGCACTTGGCACGACCGCAGTGTTGGGACCCAGGCTGATGCTCCCTCTCTGCTCAGGTGGGTGCTGTACGAGGAGCCCAACTACCGAGGCCGTATGTACGTGGTGGAGCGCGGCGAGTTCAGCAACTTCAATGAGTGGCAGGCGCGCAGCGCCAGCGTCCAGTCCATCAGGAGAGTCGTCAACTACTTCTAGTTGAGCTTCCACCCCACCAGCAATGGGATGCTGAGACTGAGACTGAGCATCACCTTCCTCCCCACTCACTGACCTGTGGAATAAATTGTTAAACACCAGCTTTTGGCTCTAAGTGCCTTTTTTTCCCCCATAATTAACATGAGTTCAAGAGAGAGCAGACTTGCAACCTTTCTAACCCTGATTTACATGCTGTGAATTTGCTTTTTAACACTGCAGTGATTTATAAGGAGGGCACGGGAGTGGTGGGCCAGAACTGGTGGTGACAAGCATATCCAGGAACTTGCTTCCCTCTGTGGTTGTGGTCTGACACATGTTCACTCTGCCCTGACCAGGGCCACCACGTGATGGACCCAGCTGACTCCTGGTGCCTGGAGGGGGTCACGTTGATGCACGCAAGTGTTGGGAGCACAGGCATACAGCTGTTAGAGGCCACGTGAGGACACGTGAGGATCATGGCAGGATCTGAGCGACTCGTGGGGTCTGTCTGAGCGTGACATGCTGGTCCTTGATGCAAAGGTGATGGAAATCATTTATCCTGAGTTACTTTGACCTTAGATCAGGACACATTAAAAATATATATTA
The DNA here is from genome assembly GCA_013396755.1 of Sclerurus mexicanus. Taxonomy (NCBI): domain Eukaryota; kingdom Metazoa; phylum Chordata; class Aves; order Passeriformes; family Furnariidae; genus Sclerurus; species Sclerurus mexicanus. The sequence continues at coordinate 436,398 of VWZF01004173.1, read as the reverse complement.
AAAAAGCCCAACCCTGAAGGCACAAAACCTGCACAACCTTCTCTTTGCTCCCTGACTCATAAGCCCTTCAGAAGACAATAACATTTTGAGGGATCAGCAGGAAAGGAAAACAGCCACGGCACTGCTGGTTATTGTACAACCCTCTTTCCATCTTTCTTCCTTTACAGTGCTCCCAGTTCTTCCCAGTTGTTTCGGTGGCCCTGAACTCCTTTCAGTGGTCGGCAACTGGGATGGGAACTGTTCTGTCCCTTCAGCTATGGACCATCCAAGCCTGGTTTCTTCCCCTTGTATGCAGCCCCCAAAAGACCCATATCCTCCTTTCTGTAAAATCATAAGCTGTGTTCAGCCTTACCTAGGAGTGCTTCTGGCTATTTCAGAAAGGGGTAATTCTATTCTTTTCCCTCCGTTACTCTATTAGCTGTTAAGGCTTGGCTGTCTGATGGATCCTGACAGGCATGGGCATGGTGCCGGCAGAGCTGCAAAGCTCTGTGTTAATCCAGTGGGGAGGCTGCTGATCTAACCCCAGCCCCAGCCTTCGAAGGGATGTGAGCGAGGCTGACAGGTCCCCAGCACACTGGAGCACGAGGCGTGTGTGCCTTCGGGGCTGCTCTGCTTTGTGGGTGTGCAACGGGAATCTGCCCTTCGCTGAGCGATGGGGAGGAGCAGGGTCTTGCTCTGTGCCAGGGCAGGGGGCTGGTTGGTCCCATGCTGCATCCCAGTAGGACCTGGCTGCCATTTGACCAATTCACACTCATCCACCTTGTCATTCGCCTTTCCGGTTAGAGGCTCTTGGCTCCCTGTTGCTCTCTACCAATAACAGGACTGGGGCAACTGGTAACAACAGGACCTGTGTGAGAAGGACATGTGCTTTTCCCATGGTGAAGTGGTACCACTGGTAGAGCTGCATTGACTGAGGTTTGTCCCAGATGCGCATATACTGTATATATACTATGGAGGGTCTGAAAATGCAAACAAATTTCTACCTTGTGAAATTAACAACAGTTTGAGTGGCGTTTGCCTTAGCAGTGGTACAGGCAATCATGTCCTCTTGTAGACAGCCTGCGTTCTGATGTCATCCCCTGCACAAATCATTGCAGAAGCACTATAGTCACACCAGCCCAGCTCTGGACTTCAATGACCATGTCCTGGGTGGCTTGTGGTGACATGTGGTCCACTGGAGCTGTGAAAATATTTAATATCTTTAATGGTTTGCAAGGTATTTCTGTGTCAGAGAAGGCAGGGAAATGATTCATTCGTTGAGTGGGATGCACAAATGTACAACTCGTGCATCAACTCTTGCGTGTTTCATTTTCTTTTAATTAAATGCAGCTTACGAAAGATTTTAGGAGTCCTTCCAGAATTAGCATTGCTGTTGCCTCATGAAGGCTCTAATCTGCTCCTGAGCTCAATGCACTCTATTAAAAGTTAATATTCGGTCACATGCAGTGCTCTCTGTTGTGACCTTCTGGCCATTAATCTGTTAAAAAATCCCAAAATGCAGTCCCACAGAAAGACAGGCATTGAATTGTGATGAGCTTTAAAGAAGGCTTTTCCTTCATTTGAAGCACGTCCAATGTCACGGTGCAGCACAAAGGATAAAGAAACAAAGGCTTTAAAATATACAGTAACTGGAGTCCCAGATGCTCCAAGTATTTGGGGGACAAAAGAAAAGAAAATAGAGAACAGCCATGTGCCCACATTCCCCTGGGAACAACAGCCTAAGCCCAGAAACCCCCACACCTGGGTTTCTCGACACTTGGTGCACCCAGCCTGAGGAGGTGACTGTCCCACTAGTGCTGGGGTCAGAGCTGTGATATCACACATATCCTGCTGTTTGGCTCCCAGTGTTCAGTGGTTCAACTCCCCTCCGTGCAGACCAGCGTCAGAGGGACCCACTGACATCCCTCCCTGTCCTTAATGGGACGCGTGGGACTGTGCACGTACACACATGTACAGGCTGGCTCCAACATCCAGCTACTGGGGGCAAGCCCACTTCATCTACACACTTCAAACTAATTGTTTGTTTATATGTTCTGGTAGATTAATATTTGCTATTTAAATTGTGGCAGTATTTAGGATCCCAGTCCTGGACTGAGCTGTGCCGTGTACTGGGAGTTAAAGCACAAAAAAAGCAGCCTGGTTAATCCATGCTGTTGTGCCTAAGCCTGTTTGTAACCAGACAGTGTTTAGCCTCCTATAGCACATTTTCCACATGTCTGTAATATGCCTACAGAGTAAATACTTGTCATTTATTAACATCTGATACCCCATTTATGAACACACTCTCAATGCAAAGAGCCGGTCTCATGTGAAGGCTATTTAAAAAAGTCTTCTGTGTGCAGAAGTCTAATCTTGCTAAAAACTGGCAGCGAGGAACTGAATTCCATCTATTTCTTCCTGATTTGAAACCTCAGTAGAGTGGCCATGGGCCTATTCCAAACACTGATGCTGGAGGAACAGGCATTGCGTTGGCAGTGGGGGGATGTGGCTCTTGTGCTTTTCCTTTTCCCTCCCCCTCCTTGCTAAATCTGCACTTGTTTAAAGGACAGAATGTACAGATCCCATATGTTTGCTAGTGGTTAGGGGTTTGTGTTTTTTTTCTTTAAAAAAAAAAAAGATTATTGACATTGCTCTAGTAAGAAATGGCATTATTTGTGAGTTTGTAACGTATAAAATATAAATGGCAAAAGTGCCAGCTCAATGTGAAGTGAATGTGAGATTGGGCAGCAGAGATTTGAGCTGCACGCCACTAAACTGTATGGCTGAATGAGTTCTGCTACGTGCACTGAGGAGGCAAGAAATGGATTAAGTAAATTGGAAACTATTCCACAAAATGCCAAAGATAAAACAAAGATTCAAAATGAACAAAAGGGACAAGCTATTAGTTACAAGAGAGAGAACCAAATGAAATCAGATCCATCTGGAAACCCAGGAAAACCCTAATAATCAGCATTACTGTGCTTGGCCAGGCTGCTGCAGTGTAATATTCAGAATAACTTTGAATTACATCTGGCCCCAAAGCAAATAGCTCCTGCCAGAATGCCTGCATACACAAATGTCCTTTCTTTGTAGCTGGATAATGTGCAAAGTTGATGGAATATCGCTTTCAAATGAATCCTTGGAAGATACCTGAGCAACTGCAGTGTTTTTGCCTTGATACATTACCTGGTACATGTACATACCGTGAATGTAAGGAGGAAGCTGCCCACTGTTGGCATGTGTGACACTGTCACAGCCCAAACGAATCTCTACTAACTGCTTTCACAGGTGAAAGGGCTGCACAGCCATGTCCCTTCCCTGGGGAATTCAAGAGGTGTTATCCTGCTATTGAGGCTGCCCCACACTCACAGCTTCCTGTGCTTTCTTCTCTCCTCCTCCAGAGACACGTCTCTGGACCCTGTGAAAATGAATTCACTCCTTGGTGTCTGCTAGAGCTGTTTTATTGCTTCTTTAAGTAGAAAGTCTGGCTCAACAGTGACCTCTTTGACTGATCGCAGAAAGGAAATTAAGAGCTTGAAAAGGTTTCTCTGAACTCTGGCACCGGGAGGAGAACCCTGGTCACTGTTAAAGCGTGAGCAATGGCAGGGTAAAAATGTAGAGAGAACACATCTCAGTGACTCAGCGTGGGGACAGGTTGCCTGGAGGGGTTGTGGAGCCTCCTTCCGTGGAGATATTCAAAAGCTGTTTGGACACAGTCCTGAGTGACGTGCTCCTAGGGGACCCTGCTTGAGCCAGGAGGTTGGACTAGATGACCTGCAGTGATTCCTTCCAGCCTTACCCATTCTGTGATTCTCTGATACTCTGGGAACATTGACAGATATCCTGGCTTCCATGCTTTGCCTAGCTTCGTTTTCTCTCTTTTTTCCCTGCTCTATTGAATTCAAAAGAAAATTAACTTGGGTGAAAACAGGCTTGGCCTTGAAATTTTTGTTATCCATAGGCTCAAACTCTTGCCCAGGAGCAAATCTGATCTAACAAGTCCTGAATCAGATAATCTGCATAATGTGGTCAGCATCATCAACATTTCAAAGGGTGATTTGTTTTTGTTTTTAATTTTGAATAATCTGATTTATTGGCAAGGTTAAATTCAGTTGAATCAACCTTCAGTGGTTGGGACTCACGTAGCTTGGTGTCCTCTTGTTCCAAGAGTCACCTTTCAGTAGCAGAGGAGGTGCAATAACATCCCACACAAAGATAGCTGTTCCCTATTTACTGGTGGCAGTGATGGAAACCAAACACACAGGGAAAAGAGTGGGAAAAACAAACACAGACAAAAAATAAAATGTGTATTAATTTTCCATGGATCAGCAGAAGTGCTGAAGGAAGAGCAAGTGGGTGCACCATGTTTTCCATGGACAGCTGACCATCTCTACGTGGTTCAGAATAAGACAGTCTGTAATCAAGTCAAGCTGTCCTGGTTTGAGCATGTGAACATATGGAGGAATGTACCAGTGTGTCCAGTCAAATTGTGCGTGAAGTAAACATGAAATCATATTGAAATTGTTAATGCAAATTCCTTTTTTGAATATGATGATCTCTAGTGGATTGTGGTAAATCCGCACGTCCTGTAGGCATTCACACCTGCACTCACACGGTCCAAAAAGCACTGAATGCTCCCTCCCGGTCAGAATGCTTGCATGTGCTCCTGCAAGGATACTCCAGCGTCTGGGATGGTGAAGGATCAGTCCCTGCTATTTCATGGGAAAGCTGCAATTTTAAAAATATTTGTTTAGTTCATTGCAGCAGTTCTGGTATGTCACCACTCAGTTTGTTTAGCCTGATATAAACTAAGACAGCTCTTTTCTCATGTGAGCATTTCTTGGCTCATCATCTGCGATGGGGTGAGAGAGCAGGGCAACTCCTTCTCTGCAAGCCACCACAGCAGGCAAGGCAGCCTGCTCGTGGTCAGCACAGGTTCATTCATGTTTTGGGAGAGGTGCTTTTGAGCTTTGACGTTGTTGCCCCATGATGGTGGTGAATGATCCTGACTCACAGATGGGCAAGACTCTGTGGTTTCAGCTGACCTTCCCCATTTTTTGTGCTGTTGGAAGAGAAATAGCAAAAGCGTGTCCATGGGTGTCTTCTTTGTATACTTCACTGTAGGTGACCACCACTAAAACCAGTCTCTCACCTGTACATGAACCAGTGATATACAAGCCATAAGGTACCAGCACATAACTGAGCCCGCTCTGACGTGGGAACATGCCTAAGCTTTCTTCAGTTCTGAGGGGTAGGCTGTGCTGAAATCCTGCTCTTAAATCAAGTTTTCAAGAAGACAAAGCACAGTGTGGGCCAGTCCTCACGCGGAGCCGACCTGCTAAACTCTGTGAGTGCAACAGCTGCTCCAGCAATGTAAGTGGGAATCAAAACTGCTGAGATTTGCAAAACTATGTGGTTGTCTTTGGTTTTCTTGGCTGGTAATGGAAGAAGAAAACAATAGCATTTGAGTCATCTGAACCAATAATAATAGTAATAATAATAATACAACAAATACAATTTCAAAGGTTTTGTTTTGTGTGTGTCCTGCTATTATTGACTTGCCCTCTGAAATGATTTTTCTGGAAATAATAGACCTTCTTTTTTTTCAGTGAGGGTTGGGGCCGGATTAATTTGTCATCTCCTTTCAAAAAGGAGGGGGAAAAAAGCAGGCGAACACCATTTTGACTTCTGGAATTTATCATTTCTCCTCAGGTCTAACTACAGAGCTGACAATCAGCATTTCAAAGGTTTCAGACTTCTCTTCTTAAAACTTACTAATAAATAATATTTAATAGTCAGCTCCCTTGACAATTATGGATTGCACATCTCACCAGAACCAGGGACATCCACGACACTGGAAAAACTTCTGATTTTACTGAACGATTCTTCTTTTCAGCTGCATTCAGACAATACAGGTTTGAAGACACACAGAAAAAATCTTATGGAAGGAATCCAAACCCTCTGTAACAGCCCCCCCCCCCCCCGGCCCGGGGTTTTTTTTAGTGGTTTCTTTTTAAAGAG